>JABXWE010057387.1:0-20785 GCA_014611495.1 Limonius californicus | reverse complement strand
TCGGCGACATATTTTACATGTATACTTAGTTTATGTTCCTTGTTTTCAAGCTATTATGGGTATCTTCGCAAATTTCAACTAAGACTATCTTTAGTGACCTGGGAAAATATTCTATTTATAGCAATAACATTGTACAGAATAGAGAATAAATAAAAAATTCATTATTCTAACAAATTTATGAACATAGATTTGATTCAATTAACGTCACCGCAAATAAGCTCTACGCAGGCAACTACGACTTATTGTCTATTGTATATGTTAATCTATGTTTAAAATAGAATTATATTTAAACTATTGCGACTTTGATATTCGTGGAGTAGCAAAAACTTGGTTTGATCTTGCGTAACCAATCCAAAACAAGTAGTTAATATCAAAAGAGCTACTAGTAATAATCTTACCGGTATTTTTAGAAGTGTGTGTAATTGAAGAGAACGTACTACAGAAGAAAAATAGGTAACTCACGTTTTCAGATCTTCAAAAATCAGTGGAGCGTTTATAACAGTTCGCATTATTGGTTAAAATTAACAATAGTTCAGTTATTTGAACTTCTTGTACTTAAAACAAATTAGAACTAAAAAATGATTACAATTTTTATAATTAATAAAAAGTTGCAAATGACACATAATGATCAGGCATTTAACAGTACTTTAGGCGGTTCTAAAAAAATTAATAAAAAGAGTGAGTTGAACTTCCATACAATAGCATGCAAGACAGGTAAATGAATAGCATGAAAAATGTACAATCGCTTCGTTAAAGACAGCGTTTCCCGAACTGTGTGGCGCGCCCTCATGGGGATGGGGGTAATAGACATCAAAAGGGAAGCGTGGCAGAAAAATAGTAGAAGGGAAATTAGTATATTGAAACTTTTCTTTGTTTTTTTCATTCATTCATACTACCGCCCCCCCTCCGGAACCGCTTTCGCATTACTTCAGGGGGTGCGGGTGTCCCTTGCACACAAAACATTCATGCAACATGCACCCTAAACTTAACTAAGCGAAATGTGGTCGCCTCAGTCGGGATTCGAACGCCCCAGCCGATCGGTATATTGAAACTAATACAAAACATCTTAAGTTCTTAATGCTTAATGTTTAGCATATTATTTTATTTTTACAAAATATTGTAATATAACAGACTTACAAGTACAATCTACAATTACATTAATTTTACCAACAGTTTATTTAAACAAACTAGTGACTTATATGCGCCTGTTTTGAACTGCATAACTTGCCCAGGTTCGTTTCGATATGAGCAGCTATGTTTAGTTCACGATCGACATTGAGGCGGTTTCTATATTTTGGTATTATATAAGGAACTGCAGAAACATCAACTTCACAAAGATAAGATGTAGGAAATGGCAATATAATTTGCAGATCTTTCTTGAATAAACCTGGAAATTTCTCTTGCGAATTAATCCAAAACCCGACAATGGTTGTCGAGGAAAGTTGCCTCTTATTTTCTGTACTTGATGTTAAATTGTTCCTCTTCTTCCAACGATAAATCTATAGGCGTAACTTCAAATGGGATTGTTATCCACTCGTATTTGGTCAGAAGACTATTATATTATATTATCAAAGTAGTAACGTTTAAACGTTTTAGATAACGATGTTAAATGACGTATGTACCTAAAAATTACATATGCATTTGTATGGCTTGGTATGATATCGTTTTTAAACGTTTTTAAATTAATAAACATTTCTGTGTCTTTACTGTTTATCTTGTTCAACCAAATTTCCAATTTTCGCGAAAGATCGTTAATTTTACCTGATAGTTATAATATGTATATGAGGAATACTTTCTTGCAACTGGGTACTTAATATATTTTATTTTTGCATATATTCTCTGCCTATGCGCAAAGAACCCTTGTATAACTTTTTCATATGATAACCACCAAGATTCGCAATAAAATAATAGTGTTGTCGTACATTGAAGAAAATACGACTATCCTTAAAGGCTTTGTTTTTGTATCATTTATAACGGAAACTACAATGGATAATACCAAATGAAGTCCTGGGCTAATTTCCTTCCAAGCGAGTGATTTCTTGTGTACCATACAATGGTGCCAAATGGCTTCTGGAATATTTTGGCGTATAATTGCTAGTACACCATCATATTTTCCTACCACCGCTGGTGCCACATCAGTACAAACACCAACACAGTTTTCCCGCTCCAGGCCATAGGCCATAGGCCGCGCCTGTAGTTCTTTTCTGAATTTCTTTCCAGGAAAGTAAGCCCTCGCTTGCAGATCCATTATTACAGTAATGAAAGTGCGCTATTAAATGGCATCTGTGATAATATGTGTTTCCTCGTACAGCTGAATAGGAAATCATTCGTTTGTAATGATCTTTTTCCACAGCCGGGAGTATTTGTTGATTTCTATCACATCAAAATCTTCCAAAATTCTCCATAGAGAGTTTTTATTATGAACCAACATTTTAGGTAAATAATTCATTTGTTAACAGCAAAATTAAATGTTACGTTTTCATAAGAAGTTAAATTAATGGAATGTGGCACAACATCGAAATTATAATTTTCATTTACATTTGAATTTAAATTTACGGTGTCCTTTAGAACATCTTTCACACTGCTTGTACCCTGCAACACTGCGTTCGCAATGGTTGTTTTGTTCTCAATGGAATCTTCAGTATAACCTTCTGCGACGACTGTCGAACGCCATGCCCAGCGACACCCTGTGGTAGTTATACCTGCTCCTGCGTCGGCTAGCAAAGCAGTCGATGATCTTCGCAGACAATGGCCAGTATACAAGGCTGCATCTGGTAAATTTAGAACAGTAGCGACCTTGCTTGGTACCTCAGCGAGCTTATTTTTTCCAACCACGTGTAGTGTACATTTTCCAGGTTTATAATACAAAAATAAAGACGATGGTTGGTGTGAGAAGGACGTAGTTTTGCATATTTACGATATAAGCTAAGACAATTCACATTACTTTGTTCTTCCGTAACAGCAAACTTTCTTGGTAGCTTGTTCTTTGTGTTAGGGATACTAATTATCAAGGAAGAGCCTACGCGTTGAATGTTGTCTGCGCATAAATTGGTCAATTCTTCTGTACGGTAATTTCGAAAATTAGTGCTACGTAAAAATTAAAAAAAAATGGTAATTCTAGGAATTATTTTACTATTCATGTAAATTTTTACCTTTATCATGAGATGCTCATTATCATCAGCTTCCGCTAAATAAGTTACCACATTTTCCCTTGTTAAGACTTTTGATTTTTTGGCAAATAGCCTCCTGAATTTCTTTTTAAAAACCGATTAATTTTTGAAATCTGCTTATCTCCACATTGTTGTTGATACCCATACAAGCCTTGATCATTGAATCCTGCGCCCATAGAGACGAAGATTTAAACGTTTTGGCCTTTTCACCGAAGAATACCAGCAAACCGTTATCGGTAATTGTTTCTGCATTCTTCTCCGCGCACCATATTTTAAAATTCTTGTAGGCCATGTTGTACAATTTCTTTGATTTTGCAGGCAACTTATTTTCAAATTCAGCAGCTGCGGTTTCGATAATTTCTTGCGTTTCTTCTAGAACTTCCTTTTCAAAACGCACAAAAGTGCGCAGTCGCACAGTCGAACGTAAACATAAACTTGTTTGCATAATTTTTCACAGTTGCATTGAGTATTTAAAAGCAAATTTATCAAAGGCTACTAAGAGTTTTAAAATTAGGAAATTCTAATTAAAATGTCAATAAATTAGGTTTTAAAAAACACCCTTTTCGATTTTAATCTTACTTGGGTTGTGGAAAAAATAGTATATACACCTCAAAGAAAACTACTATTTTCCTTCCATGCTTTGTAGCTCTCGGGTTTCACCCTCTGGCTAAAAATTACACCTCAAAAAATCATGCAATTCTCTTCCTAATATACTATTATACTTTGTTTATAAATGCCTCTTTAGTTTATTTGATTTTATCCTGTCAACAGCCCAAAAAATATTTAAACATATTACACACTCTGGTCGGTCTTCACCACCAACGATTGTGTTTATAAAACTAATTTCAATACAAATACTCGTCACAGTAGTTCCTAGTTCTTGCTTTGGAAATGTAGCAACAGATGTAGGTGTAGTTTGACGCTCAAAATTTAGACCCTGAGTGATCTAAAGTTTGTACAAATATTTTGCAAGTTTGGAAACATATTTGTACAAACTTTAGATTACCCAGGTGCAAGAAAACAAACGAAACATTACGCTTCTACTATCTACTACGCTTCTATCAAAGTAACCTAACTGAACATACACCATGGTTTTATATATTCTGTTCCCAGTCTAACAATTTCTGGACCATTCTACAGCGTTCGGGAAAGTTCCTTGTTAGGAAGGGGGGGGGGGTGTGTATCACAAACAACATATTTATAAAGGGGGCCGCAAACCTTAAAGTACGGAAAACACTGAGTTAAGAAAACACATTGTTAATGGAACCAGAACCTGGCATAGCTTTTTTTGTTGATATATTATATAATATATACCAAAGGAATCATAGTTATTTGGCATCTATACTGGCCCCATATATTAAACATGTATTACGGGAAGACTTTTATAAAATAATATTAAATTTTGATTTTCTAATTTTTAGGAATTCGGTTTCCAGGAATATTGAGGATTATATATCAAATATCCAATCATGATTACAATCTGAGTATACCAGAATATGGGGTTATAACTTCCAATTTTCTAATAAAATATCATAAACTGTAGGCAAAAGTAATATTATACGACGAAAAGTCCATTAGTATCTTATTTTTTATCACTTATATTTGAAAACTGCAAGATTGAAAACCTCTCCATTGCACTAAGGTTTCCTGGCTTAATTTATCATTAGATATATAACAGCACTACAGGCCAGAAGGCCTTTGGTTTAATCTTCCTATTATTTTCCTCCATTCATTCTTTTCTCTTGTTTTCTTTTCCCATTCCTTTATTTTATAGGTGTTCAAATCTTCTTTTACACTATCCCACCAAGTCTTTTTAGGTCTACCACGCTATTCTCCCCCCTACTTTACTTTTGAGCGCTTTCTTAACCGGATCACTGTCACTCATCCTCTCCACGTGTCCTAACCACCTTAACATGTTTTGTTTCACAATGGTTTCTATCGGTGTAGCTTTATAACACTCCTCTAGTTCTTTGTTTGTTCTACGTCTCCAAAAACCGTTTTCATACACCCCTCCGAAGATTCTGCGCAGCACTTTTCTCTCCCAACTTTCTATCATCCTTTCGCTCTCTGATGTTGTGGCCCATACTTCACTTGCGATCGGTCGGATTATCGTTCTATACACTCTTAGTTTTGTTTTTCTTGATGTAATTTTGTTGTTAAACACTCCTCTAAAACACCCTATACTTTTAGATCCTGCCAGAATTCGTTTCTTTATTTCGTTCTCACAGTTCCTTTCACTTGTGAACTCCACGCCTAGGTAGGTAATCTTGTTGACTAGTTTTAGTTTTATCGTCTTTTGCTCCTCGTGTTTAATTTCTAAATACTGGTTCTCTCGTTGTTTCTCATTACCTAATATCATGTATAATGACCTTTCCGGATTTATTTCCAGCCCGACCTTGCTTGCTTTCTTCTGGAAGTCGCTAACTAAGGATTTTAGTTCTTCTTTTGTTCTACTCAGGAAGACCACATCATCGGCATAAGCGAGGCGTTGATGTGAGTTTCTTAGAACGTTTCGTGTGATATCAACATTGCTCTTCCTCATTATATTCTCTAGGACTACATTAAAGAGAGTTGTTGATAGGGGTCACCTTGCGTGAGTCCTACATTGCTCTCAAAATTTGCGGATTCTTGCTGTTAGAAGCTTATTTTGTTTATTGTTGTTTTTAAGGTCATCTTGACTAGTGCTACCAGTTCTTTTTGGATCCCAAAGTCTTCCATCGTTTGAATTATTTGATTCCTGTCAATGGAGTCGTATGCTTGCCTAAAGTCCAGAAAGGCTAAATGTACTGGTACGTTCTTCTTACTGCATTTCTCATGTATCTGTCTTAGTATAAATACGTTATCAACCACTGATCTAACGTCCTTGAAACCGGTCTGATAATGTCCAATCTTGTCGGCTGCTTCTTTTTGTAAACCTTTATTTAGTACATTTGCTAGCAATTTATAAGTGACATTTAGTAGGGATATCGGTCTGTAATTTCCTGGTATCGTCTTGTCTCCTTTTTTTAGTATGGGTCTTATAATTGAGGTTCTCCATTCTTGGGGGAACGTTTTGTATTTCCATATTTGTTTTATTAACCCAAACAGCCCTTTAGCTAGTGTTTCATCTGCATTTTTTATTAACGCACTTGTGATATTGTCTGTACCTGGAGCTTCATTGTTTTTCATCTTCTTCCGTCATTATCAGTTATAAATCAGATACCGCCTGTGATTTTGAATCAGTAGATAAGTAATTATTATTGGCGATCCATTTCAATTTCCTGTGTAACATTTAACTATCAAAATGAAAATTGTAATATTAATTTGGTTGGGGACGCTACCCTATACTGTGCACGATAAGGATTTGAAGAAGACTATAGTGAGCAAGGGGAACAGTGTAATAGTATCAAAATCCTCTGTAGGCGCGTATGGTATCACAGACTGATGGAATGCCTATTCCTATTTTCAGTTATTTTATTTCTCTATGGTTGTATAGGCCACAATCCTTCAGTAGCTGCCTAATTCTGTGGTTCACGCTTGAGTATGTAGCAGAAAGTCATTGTGAGTGCACCTATCGATTTTTTTCGATGTTTTCAGTGCCACAGACTGACACGCCCTTTACAGAACAATTTGTTTTCTAATATCGTTTCTCAAAATATAAATATATAATATATAATAACTGTTGATTTTTACAGGTTCTGTTATCGCTTTTTGTTAGTTAACGTATTATCATGATTTTTAAAGATATGTTACAATATGAAATTTAGCACATATGACATTAACGTCTAATAGAAGAAGATACGAACGACAAAATAAAATCTGATAATGAGTTAGAAACATATATATTCACCTTTAGTGATGCTAAAATGTATTATACCAGCAGCCTCGAAGTTTATACTGGGCAACAACTAGAAAGACCATATAAAGTTAGCAACAGCCCATCTGATGCTGTTCAAGATTCCTGTATTTAGAAGAGTGATAGAAGTTAGTGATATTATACTAAGACCGTCATCGCAAAACGCATAATAGTCAGTGTGATTCAAGACTCTTATTCAGTTATAAACAAAGACATATCTAAGGGAGGGCAAAGGGGGCGGTGGACCCCCTTCCAAAGTGGAAAAATTTAAAATAAAACAGAAAAAATATAAAGAACAAGAACAAATGCATATCAAATGCTCCCTTCGCCGAATTAAAACGTGGCTTAGAAGCACTATTGGAAAAAATAGGTTAAATGGGTCAGCCACGCTAAGCATTAATCGTCAATGGGATTTCGCAAACAAGGAACAATAAGTGGAAGCTGTAGTTATAAAATTAGCAACTAATCCCCCCCATGAAATAAGTTGGATTTCGACAGCTGCCCCTCTTCCGTTTTGAGCTTAATACGACCTTTGTTATAAATACTTTTCATTTAATTTTTCACGTGTTTATGAGTAGTTCTTATTACTTCTCGTCTTTATTATTTAACGCATGTTACATTACAAATTAAAAACCCTTTTCGAAAAATAATGCTATTTGTAGATAAAATACATTGAATAATAAAAATTATATTTCCACACCGTGTTCTTGGATGATTCGAGTATATAACAGAAAAATTGTCATAAATTGATACCAATTATTATTTCTAAAATGGTCTCTCAGACCGGTGCACTCTCCAATGTTCGACAATTAACGACTTTGAATCCCAGCGATTGACAATCACTATTCAAGATATCAAGAGATCCAAAAAAGCTGATCCTCAGCGGGCCGTAGAATGAAAAGTCACGTCTTTACTAGAAAAAGGAATGTTTATGATGTCAGATAAATTAGTTACATGTCTTTTTTTTATACGAATCTGACAGATTGTTAAAATGTTTTTTAATACATTTCAAACAGCATTCATTATTGAATTTTACTTTCGGAACGGCTTTCAAGTTGACGGAGAATGGACCTATTCGATTCCTCCTTGTTTTGTGGAATTCCGAGAGAGGTATCCCAATGAAATTATTACATATCGAAAATTTTATACTTTGGTTAAGAATTTAGTCAGCAATTTTCGAGAAACTGGAAGTGTTGGAAGGAAAGAGGGGTCTGGTAGGCCAAAGAAGATAGTACCTGCTGTAATTAAAACTGTAAGACAACGAATTGGCAAGGCTTCAATAACATCAATTAGACATTTATGCCAGCAAGTTGATGATTTAAATTACGGTACATTCCACAGGATATTGAGACAAGCTTTGCATCTGCATCCTTACTGATTTATTTTCGTTTAGGAGCTTTTAGAACAGGATTATTCAAAAAGAGTTCGGTTTTGTCGTTGGTTTTAGGATAATCTCAACGATGAGCACTTAAATTTAACCTTTTTTTACCAACGAAGCCTAGTTTTACCGTAATGGGTATGTTGATTCACAGAATATGCGGATTTGGAGTAGCGAGAATCCACACGTTACAATTAAAGCTTCCCTACATCCACAGAAAAAAGGAGTCTGGGTTGGAATGAGTCGTTGTAGGTTAGTTGGGCCAATATTTTTCGAAAGCACGCTAACTGCAGCAAGGTACAGGAACGAATTATTGCAACCTTTCTTAAATGAACTTCACGATGATGAGCTACGGGTTGATTTTCTGCAACAGGATGGCGCAACAGCTCATGCAGCTGCAGATACAATTAATTTTGACGTAAATATTTTGATGACCGAATCATTAGTAGGAATACTGCAATACCCTGGCCTCTTCGCTCTTGTGATATTACTGTTCTGGACTTTTTTCCTACGGCCCTATTTGAAAACTACCATTTTTAAAATTCCAGTTAATGATATAAACGAACTGAAAGTTAGAATTGAAGAAAACTGTCAAGAAATTAACAACTCACCTCAATTATTACAAAATGTTTTTGAAGGTATGAGAAGACGAGTTCAGAACTATTTGGAGGAAGAAGGCAAACACTTTCAAAATGTGTTGTGATCATTACATTAGTTCAGGTTTATTCGTTTCTTTTACTGTTGTTCAATAAATTCTGCTCCTAAAAATGACGTTTCATTATTATTTAATTCCAGCTAACACAATCTAGCCCGAAATTGACTTTATGAATTCGATTATATGGTAAAAAATATCGTTTTCTGCTGACGAGGTGGCATGGCGGGGCTAAGGTAAGAGAAATTCACTTTTTAGGAGGAAACTTAAACAGTGTGCAGTGTCTGTTTTAAAAACATTTACTAGAGTTACTAAACCTAAACATTGTGTAAATATTAATAAAGATTATATTTCTACACTGTTTTTCTGAACGATTCGAGTATGTGATAGAAAATTGTTAGGAATTGATAGTAATTTCGACGATACTTCTAGAGCGGTTTCTCAGACCGATGCGCCCTCTAATGGTCAAAACGTTCACGCGCTTCTTCTAGTGTTAACCTGGCTATACGCAAAATACCATGTATAGGACGAAACCTGTTCAAATTAATAATTTTTTTATTTGGAAGTGATAACGATTTGGAAATATAGTTTGATTAGAGATTTTGTAAAATTGACTAGAAAAGATTATCTCCTCCGTTAAACATTACCTACGTAACCTTAAATTAAGTTGTACCTAACCAATGTTGACTGCTTTTTGGAAAGGTTGTGTTTTAACCGTTAAAAACTGTCCTGGTAAACGAATTTTGTCAGAGGTTTCACTTATATTTTACATTATACGAGCAACTTTAGAAAAATCATTCATGTATAAACAACATCGTAGAAATCTCTAAAAAAGTAGTTAATGAACCAAACCTTGAAACATCCCTAAACCTTTAAGTATACATATAAATAAAATCCAGTTTTTGTTCTCAGAAAAATTAATTTATTATTCGCACGACCTCTCATGGTCACTGCAAAAAATAATGCCCGGAGGAGTAAACAGTAGCTAATGATACAATTCTTATAAAGAATTTGCATATTAATCTGCATAGACTTAGACGAAACAAGTTATTGCATAATCGTACCTCAATGCCATTAGTTTACAGCATTTGTGTAGCACATAATTTAGAAGCTATAAAACTCGTAATAGTTGTCGACGTCATCACCTCCTGTTTATACAGTGTAACGCAACTATTGCCAAAGTTGCAACGTAACCTTCGTTGGGAATAAAATTCCCCAAGTTATGAACTGTATATAAGGCTAGGCTGGAAATTTTGGAACAGTAGTTGGGCCAGTAGCACTGACTATTACAGTATATTCCTTGCGTAATTTAAAACAAGCAAAATGAAAATTTTTATTGCGGTTATCGTTGCCGTAGCTGTTCTTCGTTGCGAAGGGCAATACAATAATGGACCGGACAGTAAGTACTGAACCATTTTGTGAGCACAAATAATTTACACCGTGTATTACACAAAAATAAATCGCTCTTGTATCTCCACTGCTATTTCATATATAAAGTTGCAATTTGTTAGCGTTTGCGGTAAATACGGGGTTCAGTATGCCACTTGTGTTTAATTTATATGTATATGCAATAGTACTTAGCTTCTTGTAAGTCTTACCTATTTTGTTATTTTTAGGTGGTGCAAGCAGTTTCGCAGGAAGTGGACCTGCTGGCAGTTTCTCAGGAAGCGGACCTGCTAGCAGTTTCGCAGGAAGTGGCCCTGCTAACAGTTACGCAGGAAGCGGACCTGATGGTAGTTTCGCAGGAAGCGGACCTGCTAGCACTTTCGCAGGAAGCGGACCTGCTGGCAGTTTCGCAGGTACCGGATCTTCTGGCGGTGTGTATGGTGGCGGAGCTCCTGGCGGTTATTCTGGTGGTGATGGATCTGGAAGCTTTATTGGTAGTGGTATAAGCAGTGGCGTAAGCGGTGGTGGAGGCCCTATTACCGTCGGTGGCTGTACACCCGATGGCAGAGGTTGCAGTATCAGTACGAGAAGTGGTAATGGTGGCAGCAGCAGTGCTTCCAGTTATTCAAACTAAGACTAGAATGAAATAAAAATTATATTATCTGTGTTATATACAGCAACTACAAATTGTTATTGTTTCTCTAATAAAAGCCCATTCTTTCGAATATATATTGTAATTCCTTGTTTCTTATCGACCAGATATAATAAATAAACGAATTATTTAAAATGGCAACAGAATCTTCTAGAAAAATGAAAAATTTTGTGAAACGGCGAATTTCAATATTTTTTCAAATTTTTAAAATCTCTCTTAAATGTGATAGAATACTTGGACACCCAAGTGAAAATTCACCAAACTACACTGAGTCCGAAGACATTTTTTAATAAGTGTTATTTCTTTGTGAGGCAGTGAATCAGCAAGTTATATTGACGAAGAGAAAATATCCTTGTATCCTCTCAGTCAAGAAGTACTTCCATGTACAGTTCTTGTATCAATGCTGTATCTTCATTTTTAAGTTAATTCCTGTGTAAAACTAATGAACTATCAAAGTATTTTCTCATACACATCCGCAAAGATTTAAAATTTCAAACGAAGAGCTTACCCATCAAACGCAACACTAAACTTTGTCCAACAAATTTATATTTCAAGTAGACTGTTATCATTGTCATATGATGTATACATGTATGCTAGTTAAATAAAATAATAGCATTTCGCACAATTTAGAATAAAATAAACCACACTTATAAATGTTCATTGTGCTCTTCTTTAATATCTTAGTGCTTACTTTAGTTTGAAGTGCATATTAGTGTTTAATATGTTTCTACCGGCTTCTACAAAGAATTTAATAAGTAGAGGTTTCCGTTCACCTTTTAGTATAATGTAGGGGAAAATTCCTAACATCGTGCCTACCTCTCTATTTCAACCCAATAACAGGTTAGGTAGGTACAATGATGCATTATGTTACTGCAATGTGGGAAAATCCATTAATTTAAGGATTCATACTTGCAATAGTACAATAGCCAACGACGTTTCTTATCATTTTATCAATACTTGGAAAGGGGTGCACGTAGAAAAGTTGTTGAAAATGCAGCAATGTGGTTAATGTTTGGTGGACATGTAACGTCTACTGGTGAACACATTACCTTTTGCAAATCTAAAAATGTATAATGGTAAAAATTAAATTTCCTAAGAGTATTTTAACTAAACAGTGGATGCAGGAGCTAAGTTTCCTGTGTTTGTCTTGGACGGTGGTGCGATTTTTTGTAATCCGTGCAGTAAAGAAGTAAGTCTACGACTTTTTGATTATATAATAGTGTAAAGTGTATAAGATACTTCGCAACTTAATTTTCTTGGTTTTGTTTTTCTGTAGGTTTCATGCAACAAAAAGCATCAACTGCAACAGCATATCCAGACAGAATTACATTAAAGCAATGTAAATCGTTCTACAAAACTAAAGCAGACGTTTCTAACTGTTCCTTCAGCATCACAAGGGTGTAAATATTCACTTTAATAGTATATTAAAGAACTAGTTTCATAAGGCCTCTTCTTAACGCACGAGTTCAAGTTTGAAAAACGAGACGCGAAGCGTCGAGTTTTTCAACGGACGAGTGCGACAAGTGGTCTTATGAAACGTGTTCTTTATACTATTTTTTCTATTGAGGAAGTTTAAGAGTATTTTAAATAAATTTATGTAAAAAATTTTACGTCAAATCGATTACTAGGGAGTTTTTATAAACACTTATGGCAGCACTGACAGGTGGCTGAAACTGACATTTCAAACTTTCAAATTCAAATCGAACTACCAACATCGTAAAAAAAAACAATAAAAACAGTACGATTATAGGCCTCCTTAACGTACTGTTTTTAAGCTAAAACAGTGCGCTTAGAACGGCTTTATAAAACCGAAATAGAAAAAATAATATTTAGATGGTTGCTATAGTTCTGCGATTAAACAAATTAGGTAAACGTAGGTAACGTGCCAATTTGGTTTTTTGTAGACGTAACTACTGATGCCCTTGGAAATTATATTACTAATTTTGTAGAAGGCAAACTCTGTAGATCGGGTTCAACCAGAGCATATTTACTATGTTCAAAGGTTTTAGAAGCAACAAATAGTAGAGGCATTGCAATATCTCATGATCCGTGCGCAGTAAACCAAAATATGTTACTGACGTCACGAACTGTTCTAAAGACCAACTTGAAAATATCGTTGCGGAAATATTTGTTGTCATTTTTAGGCGTGCGATTTTTTCCCTTGTTTATATTTAAATTTCCCTGCGTTATTAGAAGAAACAGTCTTTTTGAAGACTACAGCGGTTTATTTACTGTGTAGCTGTAAGTAGAAGTACCCAAATTTAACATTTAACTTCATGTACCTATAATTTGTTTTATTGTGTTCTGATTTTTGCTAAATGAAAACACTTCCCTTTAATATTAGGTTAGGGAATTAAATGATAACGTAGTAGAAAAATTATATTTCGAGTCCCATAGGACCTTCTTCAGACAAATAAAACAAGCATTCTACAAATTAATAGTTAATTCCTGTAACAAGAATAAGAAAAAAAAATTTAGGTACGTGAAAGATATAATATAATTTTTCTACTACGTTATCATTTAATTTAATAAAATTGACTGCACAAACCTAACCTAATATTGGAATTATCAGCTGTAATACAACATATTCATACTTCCCTTTAATATTTCAAAATATTTACATTTATTTATTTCATTTTCTTTTGGGGAAGTGGTTTATTTAATATATTATCATTAATTTAGTGAACGTTAAGAGTTAAATTACACATTTATTTGCATAGTCTGTTTTCAATTTGGCCCTACATGCTAGCCTGATGTTTTTAGGTTGAGCCGAAAACACTGTTTGGGCGTCCTTTTCTACAGCCTTCTCACTCCCGGCGGTGCGCAATTCGCGGATCATGAGATATTGCAACTACTCTAAAACTGTAGCTTAGTTTGTTAATTCTGTAGGCTGAAGAATTTAATGACCTGATGCTGCACGTTACATGCAAGCAGCAGTGAAATTGCTTCAAGCTTTCTACGCAAATTTAATTCGAATTAAATATTTGTAGTTAATAATTCAGTAGCATAACAAAAATAACTGCATTAGCAACTATGCTATACTGTTTTCATTGTTTTTTTCGTTGTTGCAGCTACTGATTTTAATATTTTGTGTTTTTGTGGTGTATACCTCTTAAGCAAAAAGCTGAAGTGACCACTTCGAGTGTACTTTCCAATACTCTCTATTACAGTTCTCAATATCTAAACATTTATTTAAATACAGATTTAACAGTTTTGTGTGAGTCGCAGGTTATTGAATTTTGTTAATAAGACAATAATTGATAGGTCGTGTGAGGTGTCAAAATATTCCTTTTCTATTAAGGAATATGGATATAATTTCAGTTTTGATGTAAATGATATTTTTTAGAAGTTATTTAAATATTTGGTTAATTAGTCTTAATTTCATTCTGCTTTCCCATTGGTTGAAGAAGTCACATGTTCTTAGTAAAATGTACTTATTTTTGTTTGTATTATGATGTTGCCATGGTTACTTAGAAAAAAAAGAAAAAAAAACAATTTGGACTTGCCATAAAAATCTCAATGTGAACACGCTCGTCTGGCACGTCAATTAAAATTGTAATTTTGTATGATTATTATATGCTGTTTGAATAAAACTATGTTATTGAGTGTTATGACTCAAATCAGCGTTATCTGTTACTTAGATGTATGAAAAATGGATTCAATTCGGTAAATTAGGCGAAAATAAAGAATTTGTGGCGGAGTATCAAAGTAGCGTCAGTAGACTTTAGTTTTTTTACCGACATGATTTGTTTGTATCTGCGTTTGACCTTTAAATCGACAACATAGTTCATGGTAAAGAATCATATAACAAGTTAGACAAAAGTTTTAAACCTGTTAATTATTTGGGAGATATTTGCATCATATTCTGGAACTACAACTGTCACAGCAATCGAATTCAATTTAAAATAAATTAAAACAGATAAATAACATCGAATCAACAACAATTTGAAAAGTGAAGCAAGTTTGGTGTTAACAATTTGAAAAGAAAATATAAATGTGTAAGGTATTTATGAGTTTATTGGTACGTTTGAACATCTGAAGTAATGAGCAGTAAATAATATTTGGGTTAACTATACCTTGTGAAACGATTTTACGAATACGAAGATACTCAGTGATACAAGTTATGGACTTTCCTTTTGTAGTTCAAGATCAATAGGGCGCAGGAGTGCCATCCTAATTTTATCTAGTGAATTTTACCGGCACCAGAAGAAAATAAGCAAGTACTTCTTTGTGAAGTCCGTTTGAAGTGATTTGTTAAATTAGACCTTACTATTTATTTGATGTAATTTGGTCATTTAATTGTTAAAGTTGTTTAACGATTTACAGGAAAAATCTAACATAATTAGATAACATTTAATTCATTTGCTTGTTGCATCCATATTTAATAAGTTCATGTTTACTACCTTGTATCATTAGCCTTGTTCAGATAACCACCGCAAGAATTTGAAGGTTATACAGCAGTTACCAAAATTTATATTATAATCCCTGAGATAAGAGTTCTTTTAAAGTTTATGTTTGAAGTATGCCCTTTGTGTTATTTCAACAACTTATGTAATAATATTGTAATATTTGTTTTAAATATGAAAGGGACATCATCAATATTACGGGTGCAAGTAAAGCAACATTCCCCCTTTTTTCAATCACAATATTTTGTTGCTTCAATGTGGAGTTCGTATGTAGGTCCCTCAATAAAACATTATAATAATATGTATAGTTTTTGGCCACCATATTTTTAATATATTTCGTAAACATCTGTTGTATCTTCTGTTTAGCATTATTTCTAAATCTCCTTGATTTTAATCGCACAGAAGAATTACCTTAACAGTTGCTCTAAACACTTTAAGTTTAGTTCCTAGATTAATATTATTCAAGTGCAACACTTCGCTAAGCTTTATAAACACATTACGCCCTTTATTTATTCTGGCATTCATGGCTTCTATCACTCCATCTTCCACCAATGCTACACTACCCATATATGTGAATTCCTCTACTTTTTCTATTTCCTTCCAATTTTCTGTGATGTTTTCCGTTACACATGTTTCCGTGCACAGGAGTTTAGTTTTCTTTCTGTTACTTTTTAACCGCACTTTGTTGGAATTTTGTTCAACCGTCCCACTTTCTCTTGCATTTGCTTCATGCTGGGAAAGCAAGCATACATCGTCGGTGAATTCTATGCCTTCTACACTTTCGTTGTATCGTCTTTTTTTATCTTGTGCCGTTTCATTTAGTACCCCATCCATTACTATTAAAAAGTAGCGGCGACAGTATGCACCCTTGCCTCAATGCTGTATTCGTCTGGGATTCTTCCGATAGTACTACCTCATGCAATACTCTACGTTTCTAGTTCTTGTACCCTTCCTTTATTAGGTTTATTCGTTACTGAGGCAGTCCTCTGTATTTAAGCGTGTATATGCAGCCTCTATCCACCATGTCAAAGGCTTTCTCGCAATTGATAAACAGCAGGTACAAATGGGGAATGGAATTCCATAATTATTCTCAATGGAATATTCATATCTACACATGTTCTGCCTTTGCTGAATCCACTTCGCTCCTTCCTTATTTTCCCATCTACTGCTTGGATGATTCTATTTAAAATAATTTTGCAGAAGCTCTACTCACTATCCTGAGCAGTGCCGCCCCTCTCCAATTATCGCATATTTGCAGGTCGCCTTTTTTCGGTTTCCACAGAGGTTATGATAACAGCTTTCAACATATCACTTGATGTTTCGTCCATCGCCGCTGCTTTACCCTTCTTCCTATGTTTCAGTGCCTCCATTACTTCTTCAAATGTTGGTGGGTCTACACTTATGTCAAGTACCGGTGGGTTTTTTTATTTCCATTATTATTCAGCATTTTTCTAAAATGTCCCATCAATCTTTGCAACTGGTCTTCTGCTGTAGTTATTGCTCTACCCTTCTTATCTTTTATTGCTTTCTGTATCCTTCTGTCCCGCCATTTTCCTAATACTCTCAGACAGCGTTCTGTTATCTCCTGCAGCTGCTGCCCTTCCTGTGGTATACTCTCTGTATACTTGTTTCTGTCTCTTTTAATTTTCTTTCTTATTTCAGTTGCTATCCTTTCATACTCCTTCTCTACTTCTTCCTTCTTGTTTTCAGTTTTTGCTTCCAGGCCGCTTAGCATTATCTTTTTCCTTTCTGTGATTGCTTCCCAGGTATCCTCACTCACCCATTGCTTGTTTCTGTTTTATCTGTACCTGATAGTTTCTTTACTAGTTTAATATAAGCGTTTCTGCATTGCTTCCATATATCTTAAATTCGATTTTCATAGTTTATATTTCTCGTTTTCTCCTTTAATCTAGTTATGAACTTTTTCTTCTTCCATTTCTTCTGTATCAAATTTTTTTCCTTTCCTCGCTTTGTATTCGCTCGTAGCTCTAACTAGTTTTACATGTACCCTTGTCATCAATAGAGCGTGGTCAGAACCTATGTCTGCTCCTCTCCTATTTCTTGTGTCTTGTAGCATCTTATCGTCTGACTCACTTATACAGATATGGTCTATTTGGTTCTCGGATTTCTTGTCGTGTGATGCCCATATCACTTTGTGATATTTTTTATGTTACAATAATGTCCCTGCTATTTTGAGCTGGTAAAGTCCACGCAGTCCCAAAATTAACTCTCAATTTTCGTTCCTTTGCCAACAATGAACAAATATTGCTATTACAGCAATACGAATTAATAAATTAATTGAAGATAAACATCAACAACGAAGCCATTAAATATTATCTGGTATTATTTTACTCATAATTTGTAAAGGTTTTTAATAAATATAAATCAAACTAATTTAGTAGTTTTTATAATTTTGAAACCGTCGGTTTTCCTTAAAATTGTATTCATACAAGGTGATTTTAACACAAGTGCGAAGAACTTTAACCACGTATAGCTCAGGTTATTTGACCCCTAAATCACCTAGTAATTTTTTTTAATTCGGCTGCATACGTAGATGTGGGGTTTAAAGTTTTTTTACATCAATTCACTAAAATGTAAATATCATTTCTGTTTCTCGTCCAATTCTGATAAGCTTCGTTGTAAATAAATACACTTAATTCAAAAATTCTTACATAAAATTTTTCACCTTTGGGCCTGATTTCACTCACTTTTCACAAAATCTGTACATTTTTTTAACTAGATATTAAGTTTGGACCGTTGGTTTCCATAACAACCAAGTTTATCAACATAGGACAACAACAAGAAGGTTATTTACATTTGAGTGAATTGGTGTAAAAATAGCATTAAAGCGCCCCAAGCGCGGCAAAAAGGTGAAGAAACTCAAAATATATAAATGCTTGCGAACGTAGTGCCATCGCGTCATTCTAAAGTAATCTTCGATAAGGTTTCGTTGTTTCTTGTGTTTAGTAGTCACTAAAATGAAAATCTTAATTACAATTGTTGTTGTTTGTTTTGTTCTACATTTCCCAGCGCAAGCAGTACCAGTACCTGGTAAGTACCAAATCATCTAGAACGTATTAAGGCTGTAGGAGTCACACCTCTACTTATTATTTGAGTAATCAGAATCTCTTAAAAGTGATTGTAATTGGAAATATCCACTGCTGAAAGTGACAAAGTTTAAGGGCTAAAGAAGTAAAAATGTCGAAGACAACCACTATTATTCTAAAAATTGATAAACCGACCTTTACATATTAATTTGAACTTAAGGAAAAAATATAAACAATTTTAATATGTTAGATCCTGGCCCCCCTGAAATTTATGTGTATTCAAAAAGATATTTAAGAAAGTTGTACATGAGGACTCGATCACAAATAAATGTATGTATGTGAAGTCATAAATTATTTTTTAAATAAATTCCCGTTAATAACTCATAAACTGAATATTTTCCATTCCCACTAACTTTTCATCTATGAAATGTGGATAAATTAATCTATTTTTAGTAACTTAATTTCTCTCTGCTCCTACACACAAAATAATATTCCCGTAAACATAAAACCCTCAATCTGAAAAACCACTTCTTAAAATTTTGCATATTAAATTATTTTCTAATTTACTATAGTTATTACTACCCTGAAATTTTAGAATTTGCTAGTTTAGAAAAAGAAATCTGAAGAAATGTTCTTAAGGCGCCCGCTCTGGAATTTTTGAAATTTACGCTATTAAAAAATATAAGGGCTTATTAAAGCCCTGTATTTCTTATGCCAATTCTTTTTGGTGTAGGAGGAAATTTTGAGGCTAAAGGTAAAGGGGCAGAAATTGCCTACTATATGATTTCACATAAAAGCACATAAAAATATGTCCCAATATCTCGGAGATAAAATTAAAAATGAGATAATTACATTATTTGGGAGATACTATTAAATCCAATATTTTAAATAGGGTTAAAAAAGCAAAATATTTGTCTATAATACTTGATTGCACTCCTGATACCTAGTTACCAAGAACAAATTTCAGTGTGCCTTAGACTTGTCACTTTAAGGGCCGGTCTTTATGTTCCGATAAACGTCTCCGATAGTTGACTGGTTAACTACTGGGTCTAAAGAAAGTGAAATAAGTTTCGTACAATGGTGTGCGAAAAGGAAAGCATTATCTTAAAAGCAGTGAGTTAAACAAAAATACCTACAGTTTGTTTATTAAACGCCGAGGGGTTGCGAAGGACGTCACTTGCCCTAGTTGGTACTAAAATATTTGATTTAAATTTGTAACCATTACAATTATTTTTTCTGCGGTAGCTTTACTACCGCCACTAATTCTACTTGCAATGAACCGCTTGCATAAAATAGTAAGGTTGCGTAAAAGCAACTGCTCCATGGTTATTACACAATGGTTTATGAAATATAAATAACTTCGTCTACAGAACTGCACAGTAGTTTATTATTTGATGTAACTTATTTGAATTTCTTCCAGCAATGTTTAAACAGTGGTGTTTTAAATAAGTATGTGGTCTGGATTTACAAGACTAAACATTTTTGCTTCTTTAATTTGTAAAATTTATCTATGTATTAGTTACTACAAAAAGAAATTACTATTAATTTTATAATAATTTTATTTACATTTACATCCGCTAGAAATGTTTTGTATCGCCTCCTACACACCCGTAGCTGCCCTATCCTGCCGATATAGTACTGTCGGCTGCTTCTGCTATCCGATAAGTTTACTCCTGTGGAATAAGTAAACCAACCTTTGACGTAGACTATCGGACGATTGAAAGACAGAAAATACTGTAAGAAGGAGGATAAATTTGACTGTTAGCTTGTCTAGAGCTTTATCGGTACATTGTAACGTTGCGATTTTAAGCAAGCGGTTCATTATATTATATTTTTGCAGGTGGAATTAGTAGCGAAAGGAAATCTACCGCAGAAAAATGATTGTAAAGGCTATACATACAATTGTAATATAAATCCCATATTTTACTACCAACTACCAAGTGACATTGAGTGACGTCCTGCACAGCCCCGCGGCGGTTAGTAAACAAACCGTAGGTAGCCTTGTTTAGCTCACTGCTGTCAAGATAATGCTTTCTTTTTCGCACATTATTGTACGGAACTTGCCCCACATTCTTTAGACTCAGTGGTAGTTAACCAGTAAGAATTTGGCCGACACCAGGGTGAATTGTATTAAAAGACCCAAAAATACTGTCGGGTACATTTGTCCTATGTATTAGTTTATACCGCCTGATAACTTTTACCGGAACATTGAAAGACCGGTTCAACAATTTTGGAGCAGCATTGTTTGAATATTTACCA
>JABXWE010057383.1:0-12999 GCA_014611495.1 Limonius californicus | reverse complement strand
CAAATCAGCTAAATTCAGAACTGCTAAGTTTTTTATGACATCAACGCTATAAATTTTTAAATGTATCTGGAAACGCCACTAGAGGTATCTCATGAACCCAACCGTACCAGAAAAAGATAATCTTTCACTAAACTTAAATATTGATATGACTCGTTAGGTAGGTAGACAAATCAGGTCAATTCAGAACTGCTTAAATTTTTTATGACATTAACGCTACATATTTTTAAATGTATCTGCAAACTCCACTAGCGGTAACTCATGAACCCAACCGTACCAGAAAAAAATAATCTTTCACAGAACTTAAATATTGATATGATTCGTTAGGTAGGTAGACAAATCAGCTAAATTCAGAACTGCTAAGTTTTTTATGACATCAACGCTATAAATTTTTAAATGTATCTGGAAACGCCACTAGAGGTATCTCATGAACCCAACCGTACCAGAAAAAGATAATCTTTCACTAAACTTAAATATTGATATGACTCGTTAGGTAGGTAGACAAATCAGGTCAATTCAGAACTGCTTAAATTTTTTATGACATTAACGCTACATATTTTTAAATGTATCTGCAAACTCCACTAGCGGTAACTCATGAACCCAACCGTACCAGAAAAAAATAATCTTTCACAGAACTTAAATATTGATATGATTCGTTAGGTAGGTAGACAAATCAGCTAAATTCAGAACTGCTAAGTTTTTTATGACATCAACGCTATAAATTTTTAAATGTATCTGGAAACGCCACTAGAGGTATCTCATGAACCCAACCGTACCAGAAAAAGATAATCTTTCACTAAACTTAAATATTGATATGATTCGTTAGGCAGGTAGACAAATCAGCTAAATTCAGAACTGCTTAAATTTTTTATGACATTAACGCTATATATTTTTAAATGTATCTGCAAACGCCACTAGCGGTATCTTATGAACCCAACCGTACCAGAAAAAGATAATCTTTCACAAAACTTAAATATTGATATGATTCGTTTGGTAGGTAGACAAATCAGGTAAATTCAGAACTGCTTAAATTTTTTATGACATTAACGCTATAAATTTTTAAATGTAACTGCAAACGCCACTAGAGGTATCTCATGAACCCAACCGTACAGAAAAAGATAATCTTTCACAAAACTTAAATATTGATATAATTCGTTAGGTAGGTAGACAAATCAGCTAAATTCAGAACTGCTTAAATTTTTTATGACATTAACGCTATAAATATTTAAATGTATTTGCAAACGCCACTGAAGGTATCGTATCGTATATTGAATAAACAATTAATTGCGCCAATTACTTTTTACTCTTTTCAAATCTTTCATTTATTTCCCTTCCATTCTTTCTTCCTTCACGTATCCTCTCTCCTAAATATGTGTACTCTTCTCTTATTTCTATTACGTGTGCTTTATCCAATTCTAATCCTCCTGTTTCTGCATACCTAGCGGCAAATATTTTGTCTCGTCAATGTTTAGTTTTAACTCCATTTTCCGTATTCTTTCCATAGTAATCTGTAGTTTACAAACTTAAACCATCGTTTCCAATCAATCATATAAACAAGAACATTTCGTGTGTAATATCTGTAACTTTGCAACAAATCTGGATTCACGTTCGTCTGAACGTTATTCATTTTATTACATAAAATAATTGGAATACATAAAGTATAAAACAGATCACCCTATGTAGTTATTAAGAGGCGGCCGTGGGTTAGAGATTAGCGTGTTAGACTTCTACGCTGAAGGTCTGGAGTTCAATTACCAGTACCGGAGCATCGGATGTTTAACGGCCGTTCTCCCTCGCAAGGCAATGGCAAACCAGCGAGGTATTCTGCCTAGTAAATTTTCTCTGGAGTAGAAGTGTATACACTTCCCGTGGTTCGGAGCCCACGTTAAGCTGTAGGTCCTCTATGTTTGTGGCACTCTAAACGCGAAACACAGCCATAGGAGAGAAAGTCATTACGTCTCATAAGATATAAAACACTCGAAGAAGCAGAAGTTATTAAATCCCATTAAACTTCGCTTAGCCAATAGCCGTTTCTGTGGAAAACTTCTCAATCTGTTGTAGGGATATCAACAACATCCACCACTCCGCATTACAGTACTCCTATAATTAATACGCTGACTCTAATGAACCCTGGTCGCCTTAAAATATTAAGTGGATTAACTTGAGTGTTGTCTGTATTTCAAAGCTATGGCAAAATAATCAATACAGTATGATAATTTTGTTTTGTAAGATATATTGCGTGATTTTTAACTTTTAATTGTATAAATGTTGCACGTCTGCCTTGGTTGCGGTTTGACTGCGTCCAGAGAACGCGGTTTCAGCAGATATTGCAAACGAAGTTGGGAAAAAGGTGTCTGAGCGTTTTAGGATTAAAAGCTATACCGATCCTTATCTGAGTTGCGGTTTCCCGAATTAGCATAGGACCGCGATTTTTTTCCTGCAAAACCAACTGACAAATTGATTAAAAGATACACGCTGCAGAGGCTCACGTTTTATGTAAAATAAAGTGATTCTATTTTTTCACATAATAAATCACGAAGAACTGATAAATTAATGGCGCGTAAATGATATGCAAACGCTTTCTTTGTAGGTGGCTATTACACGCTATAAAAAAGAAGGTTAAGGGGTGATTACGCGAAAGCCTAGGGTGTTACCAACAACGAAATGCTATTGTTGTTGATTTCCTTGTACTGCGCGGCGAATATACGACCTTGATTGTTGACTAAATGTTTGCAATTACAACTTGTCTTTAGTTGTGATATTGACGGAAATACAAAGGAAAGCGCAAGGAAATTATTGGATGACACGCTTTTATATACATTATGAAAGTCGAAAGCACTATATATTATATTAGTAAATGAGTTCAACATGTAAAAGTAAAAATATAATTGCGGTAGAAGTAATGAAGTTTCTTATAAATTATTAGAAAGAACCTCCTACTTATTCTAAGACTAAGAGCAACCTTTAACTTTCCTATTAGCAGGACTTTCTTTTGTAATGTGTTGTTTGCAAAGGCAGGTTTAGTTCTGCTTTAACTTTTGCTTTAAGTTTTTGTCCTATATAAATTCTCTCTACAGCTTGATTGATATAGCACCGTTCGCTCCTATAAACTGTAAATATTTATCCATTTATGGTTTATAGTATCTCAATCAGCGGTTGCATAGCAAACCACTGCGAACACCATTCAAACGGCATTCGTCAGTATTTGGATGGGTGGACATGCAACAGGTCGTGCTTCGGAAGGTATGTAAAACCGTCGGTCTCGGTTGTCATATGAACATCTTTGATAATCGTATACCATGTAGTGCAACTTCGCTTCATGTCGTTTGCCTACACACAGAAGAAGAAGAAAAAATTATCTAAATCAATTTTGTTTGGACTTCATGTGCGCTTGATAGTTTATATAATGTTCGTCTCTGTTCACTTTCATAGTTTTTTCCAGTTAACAGTTGTACGCAATGTCAAGTAGACGTCTTACTCAAAATAAACTTGAAACATTAGCAGATGAAAATTTAGGTATCCGGTAGTCCTGATATCACTGGAAGCAGGAGAACCGGTAACAGACATGATAGGAAGGAGGGGTGTAAAATGGTTTGGACATGGTTTAGTGAGGATGCTGGATAATAGGTGGTCTAAAAGAGTTTTTTAATGGGTCCCATCGGAAAAGAAAAACGCTCAAGGAATGAAGGTATTAGAAGAGCTATGGAAGACCGAAATTTAGAAGAGAACAAACAGTATAGAGGCATGGCGAAAGGGAACCGGAAGGCAGTTATTATCTGTAGTGTAGTTTGAGAATATCTATGGAATTGTGAAAAATCTATATTTTTATGGAAAACAATTCAATATCCCAATGGAGGAAAGCGTGGAGGTGGTAATTCAACAAACACTGTTTTACTACGTGGTTCAAAGCTACACCATAATATAAAAACTTCTGGAACAAATATATTAAGAAAACCTGAACTTGCGAACTATAAAGAAAATATCACACTTACGAAAAATAATGACCTATTCTTGTTGGATGTTTAATGGCCGTTCCCTCTCGCAAGGTAAGGGCAAACCAGCCACGTATTTTGCGTAGTAAATCTTCTCTGAAATAGAAACGTTTATACTTCCCGTGGATCGAAACCCACATTCAATTGTAGATCTTCTACGTCTGAGGCACTTACCTATATAGGCGTAGGAGAGAAGATCGCTACGTCTAGTAAAAGACAAAGCACTCAAAAAAATAAGTAATATGTTTCTTTATTTTACAATTTAATCCTTATATCGAAACATAGAAAGGCCTTATAATAGATGGTACAATAGAAAATAAAAGCAAATACTTGGGAATCAATCAGGAATGCTTTCCTTCACTTTCAAACACGAACAGACTAAGAAGAAGAAGAAGAATCTTGTAGTAGCAATGCGTATTGGCTAGATACTAATTTGAACGTTATGGAGCCACTGAATAACACCAATTGGTCATCCATGTAGTATATTTGTTTGGTTGGGAGAATGATCACTTCATGGGCAAAGCATCGATTATGGCTTGACGTTTTATCCCTCAGCATTATCAAACAGCATTTAGAAATCTTGCGATTGCCAATCGTGGTGTGTTAATACCAGAAACCGTCTGTGGAATTACTGTTGTTTCTGTGTGAAAACTCCATGGCAGGAAAGAAACCAATGTCAAGTAGTAGGTCGAAGAAGCTGTTAATCTGTAAGCTGAAACTTTCGCCACATACCCAGTACTTATCCGAATTCACGAATTCAGGTTGACAATTGTTGTCTGACTCAGGTCAATCTGTTAGAGGAGCAAAACTGCAATGTGCTACATCTAAACCATTAAATAGCGAACATCGATTGCATGATCATTGTGTCTCTTTGTCCCATTCTTTGCTACCATTCAAAATAATCATCGTTTAGAAGTGTTTTTAAAGAACTCTTTAAATTCTTCCTTCATGAACCTTGACAAGGTAATGGATTTATAACATCAAATCTGTATGATCCCTGAAAAATACTTCTTTGTTTTGTTGTTTTTGGAAATCTTAGAACATTTTTTAATGACGAAAATGTATGATTCTGAGGTTTTGACGAAAACTGACGTTTTGAATATTTATAAATTTCGGAAAGAGTTTGGGGAAATTTCTATGCATGTACATGCATGTGACGCGATCAAGTACATAAATATGTATTAACATCCTCGTCGTTCCACTGCTGGTCACAGGCACTTTTCTCTACTGCGCTATTGTAGGAAGACAAGACTTAACGAAATTTAATATGCAACGAAAACGGAAAAACGAGCGTTCTGATTGGTATTATTTTATAAGAAAATTTAACATTCAAAACATGTACATAGAGTTTGCTAGGAGGTTATTATTGCTAATTTTGCACCATTTATTAGACAATTATCTAAGGAACAGGGTTTCCTTTAAAGAAATATTATAAGTGGAGATTCTAATGACAAAGATAAATATTCCAAGTACGAGAAAGTTTCAGCGAAGCTTTTTACATTTCTTAACAACATTACATAATAGTTATAACAGAAGAAAATAGGTTTTGTTATTAATCTAACTTTAAACTTCTGCAGAAAAGCTTGAGGTATGCCCACAAGAGCCTTTTCCATAATAGCAACAATGTAATATAGCAAAACTTTTAGGAAAGTTTAGAATCACACATACGAAGTCTGCTTGTTCCACTTTGAAGTTTCAAAAGATAAATGCAGACACATATATGTTAACATGGAGGCAGGCGCATTTCCAGTCTGCATAATGTTCTTTCCGGATCGATAGAGCATAACACGATTTGTTTTTCGAAAATGTATTGCCTTGTATAGGGAAATTTGTAACAATACTGTGCTGCAGCTAACGATGCACTTATAAGTTCCGATAGGATTAATTTGATAATTTTTCTCTATACCACAAGTGCGCTCTACCCAAGTAAGTTGAATTGGCACTTCAACTTTGATATTCAATAGTTGGCGCTCGCTCATCTAGACTCTAGACTAATAGCGAATTTATGAACATTAGCCTAAGTAAACAAATTAACCCCAGAAGGGCACGGCTTTATAGAGTAATAACTATTAAATTTTATTAATTCCCCAAGGTGTAATCTAGCATACAATTACTTATGTAAATTTTCCAAATAATCATAAAGAATTTATTGGTAATTAGCCACAATAGCAAATTAACTTTTTGCTGTACCGACCGTTAATTAATTGTAGGAAAATAAATTAATGGACTAATTAACATAATTTTACCTGTTAAAGCTAATCACATGTACCGCTTTGGCTGACGCTTGTTTAATTTACTATGACTAGACGTTCGTCAATATTGACACATTTATGTAAACTGTCAGTCACGAATCAAGAATCAGTGCCAATTTTAAATTATTTTAATGTAGAAAATTATTCTTATGTTTGAGGTATTTCTAGCTTGTTGGTCTTCCTTTCAAAACGCGCTTAGACATTTTTAAACAAATTTAAATTGTCCCAATCAGACGCTTATGGGTACTGTAAAAGAGCTTTATGGCATTAGCAATATTTAAAGTTTATACAAAAATGTGTATATTGTCTGCTTGGCAGTTCCGGTATATCTTTCGAAAAGTGGAAAAAACAATGGCTAAACTGTTGGCTCAATAATCTCACTTTAATGTAACTGCGACTCTAACCATTTGCAGCTTTATTACTTATTTAGTCACAAATACACATTTTAGTGATCGATACCACGTGGACAAAATGACCACGGATTGCCCTTTCAAATCTCCATTTATGTGATGTGGTTTTTAGGTAATTATGTATAACACCCACCACATGAGCTGTAACCTTGTTACACTTTTGGAACAACTACGCTTCCCATTCGTTATTATTAGAAGGTTTACAAAATAGTAATTCAGGATTTGTATAAAGATTTAAATTAAGGAATTCGGTACATATGCTTTATTTAAAATGAAGGTAACTTAAAGCATTTCCTGGGTAGGAGTTGCGTGGTTTCATTAACATGGTTAGGTGCTTCGGGATACGTTGCGGTTCATTAAAAGAGTACAGAAATGTTGTATATATATATATATATATATATATATACTTGGAAACAACCAATTATTTGTTATTTACTCTATGATTTCTGTATGTTTCCCTTATATAGTTTCTCTTCCAAAATCCGACAGAAATTTTAATTGGAAATCAGGTTTCATCAACAAGAATGACCGAACACCCATTCATAGAATAAATATAATATTGTGGTACCTAAACCAAGTATTGTAACTATTAGTAGATAAGAAACGCCTTCGAAGTACGCATGTTTATAAATTGATCTTGTTTTTGGAAGATGGTGATGAAAGAAGTGAAGCTTTCTTAAATGTACATTAAAATAATAACACTTGTTTGTTCATTAAACATAGTTTGATATTTTGATTCGAAAACCTTCTTGAAGTCTTAATCTTTAAGTTGTATTATTATCTTGATTATCTACGTATGTAATGGTTTTCAATTATAGATAGCAACACACTTCGCACAAGCTAGTACGCTGTTGGATGAGATATTCGTGCCAAAATAGCGCTGCTAAAGGTTCTTATTGTTTGCTGTGAATAGAGTATTTATTGGGTGTAGCGACCTTTAGCCAGTACTTTACATTGCGCTACTTCCAACCGCACCATTTTCAAACTGAAACTAACTTAATACATAACATTCTCTCTTCCCTTAGATTGAAAATGGAGGCTTACACGCGCACTGCCTATTTTAGAGATTCAATGGAGGCGTAATTGTTCTTGAGTATCTCCTTAAAGGAACCAGACAGCGCAACCCTTGTCTGGGTCCAGGAACTTCATTAGTTGGGGCATTGGCTTCGTCGATTTGTTTCTTCTGATAATTTAAGTCCATGTCCTCAATTTTCATTCCTTCACATAGATCACTATCAATTTTAATTCAGTTTCTTATTGGTTCTTCTTAAAATAGATAAGGAGTAATATAGTAATGGATTGTGTAATACTGCGAGAGCAATAAAAACCCAAGTCAAAGACACCCTTGAAATGTTCTTGGAAGTCTTGTCTTACATGAATCTGTAATTATAGAGATGTAAATATTACAAATATTTTTAGCTGTCATACATGAATAATTGACAGTTTACATTTTAAATATTATTAGGTTATATACATATTTAATTAATTAATTACATCTAAAGTAATTAGAATTACATGTTACAACACTGTGAATTTAAAGATGTTAACAGTGGAACATTAAATTTTCATATTAGAACCTTATTTTCATATGATACAAAAAATTAAAATGTTGAATGGTAATAGTTATTTCAAACCTGTTCTACAGAACTTCGAAAGCGTTATCCGAATGAGACTACAATCTTCACTTATAACAATTTCTGTCAAACTTCCAAGATTATTGTGAATAATTTTAGAGAAAGTGGAAGCGTTGAAAGGAAGAAGGGATGAGGCAGACCTGCGAAAAGAACTGTAGAAAATGTAGATAATGTTAGGGATATTGTGGAAGCAACCCCTTCTAAGCCGAGCCGAAAGCTAAGCCAAGAAATTGATTTGTCGTACGGTACTTGTCGAACAATTAAAAAATATGAGCATGTTTCCATAGAAAATGCAAATGGTTCATCAAATGTTACCGCGTGATTTATAACTTAGGACAAATTACCGTCACTGGTTCTTAAACAAATAAATAATAATCTTCTTCTTCTTCTTTCTTCTGTGTAGGCTACTGCCTGTTCTTTCCATTTCAGAAGGACTCCCTCCATTGTTTTGCCGATCTTCTTTGTGATCTCCATTCTAATGGCAATTTGTCTCTTGCGGCTAGTACAATTCTGGTTTTTTCCATCCTGGAGATATGATCATTCCATGCTTGTCTTCTTGTTTTAATCTACTCATGTATGGGTTGTATTTGGCACAGCGTTGTTACGTCCTCGCTTCGCATTCGGTCCAGTCTAGTTTTACCAACTATCTCTCTTAAGGTTTTCATCTCTTCCGTCTCCATTTTTTATTTGGTTTTTCGCGTTTCCCCTTGCGTCTCTTCTGCATATGTTAATATGTTGTAGTTAATAATAGGTGTTACATATTCTCAGGTCTGTATTAACACTTCGCCATTTCTATTTAACACTTCATTATTTAATCTCTGTTTAACTCCTGTCACCACCTCATTTCCCATTCTCGCGTTCATATTTCCCATCATCAGCATCATGTCCTCTTCTGGTATTTCCCTTATTTCGTTGTTAAGTTGATCGTAAAACTCTTCTTTTTCTTCTACAGGTTTTCCCTCTTCTGGAACATATACAGATAGTATATGTAGTTTATGTTTGTTGATTACCATTGTTACTTTTAGTATTCTTGAGGATATACACTGTATGTTTATTACGTTGTGCGTAGCGTCACTTCTTTTTTCGCTCTCTTTTTCTTACTAACGCCACTATATCTTAAGATGTATTGATTATATTGTCTTGTTCCTCTTCCATTTTTCTTAGTCTCGGTTAGTGCGCATATTTCTATGTATATTGTTTCTCTCCATCACGATTATAATTTCTTGATATCTTGTATTACAGCTCCACATTTTTTCTTTCCTTTGCCTCACGGTTGTCGTCACCGTTTATCAGTTCGGTTCCGAGGCATTATATTGGTTCTATGAGCATATGTAAATATTGTGTACACAACATGATACGTACATCTACAAGTAGGTTGCTAGCCTGGTTTAGACAAGCCCCCCCCCCTCCTGTCTCAACCGGGCTGGAGGCCGGCTATGGCGGAGTTATAAATAACAATGACATATCGAATCTTTCGTGGTTCTGCGATGAAGCCTGGTTTCACCTAAATAAGTATCTTGACAGAAAAAATGATAATGGAGGCAACCGCTAATCCGTATATGTTTGAAGAAACACTGTTACATCCAGAAAAGATCGGTTTATGAGTCGCTATTTCAAGCAGACGAATAATTTACAAGTTTTCTGCAGAAAATATAACTGCCTATTATTATCTTCAGAATATCTTAACCCCCATTTTCAATGAACTTCATGATGATGAAATTAGAGCTGGTTATTTTCAACAGGACAATGCCACAGTACATACTGCTAATCATATCATAAAAAATTTTACAAGAATTTTATGATGATCGGTTAATTAGTAGACATTTGTTTTCACCAAGGTCGCCAGATCTTACAGTTCCAGACTTCTTTCTATTCCCTTATCTAAAATACTATAATTTTAGTAAGAGACCACCGAATCTAGAAGATTTACAAAATCCTATTTCAGGAAAGTTAGATCAACTTACCCCTGTTACTCTGCTGAATGTGTTCGAAAATCTTAAGAGAAGAGTACATTTATAATTAGTAAACAATGGTCTACATTTTCAACGTCTTTTGTAAAAGTATTCATTTACTTTGTTCTGTAAATGTGTATGGAACAATTTTATTTCAAATAAACGTTTATGTATAACTGCATAGCATCATTGCGATCACACGGACCATATAGTCTATAGAACACTTGAGGCAGCAATGTCAACTTGAATATAGCTAACTAACAGTCGCAAAATAAAGTGTTAATTTTAAATTTCTATTAAATAATTAAAAAAATAACCAAATAAAATTAGAAATAAACTGTCATTTATTAATGTACAACAGTTAAAGAATATTTATATTGTTTACATCTTTATAATTACAGATTAATCTAAGACAAGACTTTAAAATTCCAAGATTGTCTTTGACTTGCGTTTTTATTGCTCTCCCGGTATATCGTGTTATGTAATTAATATAGATGATTTTGTATTGTTAACATTGGCCAATATGATTTAACAGTTTATTGAAAACTAATAATTCGCGTTTTCCTAGACTATCATTTTCGCATCTTATAAATATAAATGAATCTTGAATGAATCTTCTATGTAATCTTAGACAGAATTTTGTTGTTAATATTTTCCATATTGCATTTTAGTCTCGTCTTCCCTTTTTCTTGGGGTTTCGCTTATAGTTATTAACATATTTATAGTTGCAAATATACATAGCTGACCCTAAAGTACAATCCGATCCCTAATCCACAAGCATATTACAAATACACGGTTGCTAATGTTCTGGATCTGATAGCACTATACAATATTGTCACTGATAAGACGCTACATTTCAACAGTCCTGATATGCTCTCAATCAGAAAGGATAATAAAGTAGCATCATTTTAAAATCAACTGCACAGAATAAATTTTCTCTCTGCTGACTTTAATAACCGACCCATTTCGAGAAGAAATACGTCACATAATAATCTCCCCCGATGCTGATTTGTGGTACTTCCGTTGTAATTTGGAACATAGAACAACGTAGAAGTGTTTAATAATTACTGATTAGTTATACAAGACTGAGTAAATGTCTACATTACAACTGTTCTAAGCATAGATTAATATACTCTCTTAATATTTCAGTTATCAGAGAGTAGTTAGCTCTTCAATAATTCTAAACCATTCGTGACTGGGGCTATTACAGTATTTTCCAAGTATGCCATGGTACACTGTAATAAGAAATAACACTTTATTAAGCAGATAAAAATCTCAGCGTATAGAAAGTTCATGCAGGGGTTCGCCTTTTCTTCAATACTTATCTCTATATGAAGCTACCGCAGCTCTCTGAAAATTTCTATCTTTATAGAAATCAATATTTTTAATTGCCTCAAGGTACCTACTAGTAATGTGTCCAGGGGTGATAAACGAATGGTGTAAATATTTAAATTAACGAGGGTTAAAGATGTACATTAGGTTCATAATCTAATGCTTAATTTAGGGTAGGGTTAGTGGGATAATATAATATAATAGTTGATCTATCATAACATTGAGTAATTTAAGAGATTTATTCCTTTTTAGCTGATAAGGTTTGCTGCTCTTATCAAGAAGGTTAACACCAAGTCGTGGAGCTGTACTTCTAATCTTGAGAGATAATGCTCACTTGTTCACTTACGAACTTTGCTCATCCGGAAGTCACAATGAATGAAAGCTTTGTTAACGAACCAGAGTGCATTAGTTGCTGAAATAGTCTTCGATTGAAAACGGTGGAGAATCGTTAGCTTAGAACTGTTTGCAGTACCCTAAAGTTGAGTCCATAGGTCCAAGTGGTCTTGAGAATCACTCTGTAAATAAACTTTAAGCTAAGTTGCTGCTTTGTAAATATGTACTACTACCATAGTACACGTCTATTCAGATGATTTCCAAAATGCTTAACACAGTTTCCTGGTGGTATCTGTTACTTATTCAAAAACGCAGGAGGGCAAATATTTCTACGTATACAGTGTGTATGTATCGTCTGTGCGAATTTGTTCTCGTTGGTTCTAATCTCCATTTCCTCAGCAAGGTTTGGAGTTGAATCAGAAACCTTTGAAGATTTGAAGTCAACGTAGGATCGAGGGTGGCTTCTAATGCTGTATCGTCAGCGTATGTGGCAATGGTAGTGGTCGTTAATGTAGAAATATCTGTATATGGTTGGTATAGAATTGGGTCTAAGTTAAGTCTGGTTTATGAAAATACTTCTGCCACTTTACTACATAATGGTAAGTATGTGTACCAAATTTGAAAGAAATATCTTTAGATTTGTGGAAATTACAATAAAAAGAAGAAATAAAAAATTGAACTTTAAGGCCCTATAACTTCTTAAGGAAGGACTTTCTGCCTAAGGTATATTAGGTTTAGTCGGTTTATTTTAACCTAAAGAATCTATGACTAAACGCTGGCGCATTGTTTCTGAGACACCCTGTATTTGTAGTTAAGGTATAGAATAGCCCAAATATCGCCTAAGTGCAAAGAGATGCTTGGAAAACCGCATCATAGATATCGCTGTCAACCAACAACAACACAATATATTTTTGTTTACAAACCCATTTTTCAATGTGTACACAAATAAATGTGTTCCATCTTCTTAGTTATCTTTTGCGTAAAACCACTGTGAATGGTTTTATATATATATATATATATATTGTTATGATAAATATATGAGCAGGCCATGGAGGCACCATCGCTGCACAGCATGCAAGTATAAGAGCATACTTTAG
>JABXWE010057382.1:0-23802 GCA_014611495.1 Limonius californicus | reverse complement strand
TTCCGTCTAGAAATTTTTTTAGTTGACCAAACAAATAAAAAAGATCATGACTATTAGATGAATGCGGAAGAAGGTTACACTGAAGTGTGTTCATGGTTTCAATTGTTCTTGCAGCGATATAAGGACGAGCATTGTCTTAGAGAAAGCAAACAGAACTTTGTCTTCTCTTCCGTTTGTTCCTGATCGCCTGCTAACTTATTCGTGCAAAAGTGTCGAATAATAGTCTGCATTAACAAAGAGCATTTCTTGAGAATCCCCAGGGACGGCTCCAAACATTTATCCGCTTTACCTCTTTATTTTGTAGTACAGATTTACTGTTACGGTTAAAATAATAATTTGGTACACTATTCTGACAAAAATGTAATCAAATTATTTTTATGGAAATATTATTTTCAAATAGATTGAAACTAAATTTACAATTATCAAGAAAATAATGTCGGGTACTAAAAGAGTGCAACGAATTTAAACAACAAAACAAACGGAAAGTTACAAAATAAAGCTATCACAATTTAACAAAAAGAGAGCCTTCTACCTTCCGTCTTACCAAAAATTTGCATTAGTTCATCAATATCCAACTTATAATCTACAACGTGTTCAATTGAAATTGTAGAAAGTCATTTTAACCTGTCTTGGGTCATACTAGGTCTAGAGTGGCTGCGGCCACAATAATAAAATCAGATTTAAGTTTAATTTATTTTTTAGTTATAATTAAATAAAAGTAAAATCTACCGGATCTAAAATTTGTCACCCCATGCGGTAGCACATGTTGCATGCACCCTAGAGCCGGCGCTGTGAATCTCCAGTAGACTACAGATTTTGCTTTCTTTGACTTTTGAGATGTGGCGACATCTCTGCATGCTTGCTCGTTCTATCTTAGGAGTTGTCACAACTGAATCCTAGCCTTGTTCTCTCATATTGCTGTAGTAAAGAAGAAGCGAGTTACAAACGAATCAATTTGTATTCTTTTGTCAATAGGCACGGAATCCACCTGCTTTACGACATTTAAGCATATTTTTTAATGATGTCTTCAGCACTTCCGCCACTAATTTGCAATTTTTAAGAAATTTGGTGAATTGATACTCGTATGTCTTCCCGAATAAGGTTGTTAATTTCTATTTATTTACACGATTTATTAAAGTTTTGCGTCGTACTTGAGGCGCATTTTTTCACGAGTTTTTCGTTTCTAAAAGATTCCGACACAAACACCCAACTTGTAGAAAGACATTGGGCGCCTTATTGCGTTCGCACTCTTGTAACAATTTCAGTCGAATCTACGCTTTCATTCGTAAGACATTCGTTTGTATGCTTTGTTTCACGCTATAATTAACAGAATTTTTCGACGTCGCAACTGTAACTGTCAAAATAGTATTATAGCTGTGGATATGATAACAAGAATCACGATCAACCTTCAATTAATATTTTTTGAGTTATTATCTATTGGGGTTTTAATTCAAACACAACCAATCATTTTCTTGAAAGGTAGTTAATATTATTAGAAGATCTACCAATATTACAACAGATTTGTGTTAATAAAACACCTACGTATCTTTTTCGAAATCTTTTTCTTCGAATTATGAACTTCAAATTGGAGAAAACCTCATTAAATAATTGCATTTATAATGCAATTCAGAATTTTGGTCTATCAAAATCAGTAGTATGTAGCAATTAATTCATACTGATTTATTTTATATAAACAAATACCATATCTTTGTATCCTATCATATATAGCTCGTGTTCCATTGACTACATTCATCATATTCTGCTACATGCTTCTCCTTAGCGCTAATGCAAAAGCACAAGGATCTACACTTTATAGGCAAAATATTTGTACCGCGTTGCCAAATCCAGATCGGGTAATTGTGTATGGCAGGTTGCAGCAGTAGATTTGTATACCTTGCATCGCTGTTACCTGTGTTTCGACGTTTTAAGATATTTGCTAAGACAAGGAGAACTCGACCAATTGAGCTACCCATCACAATCTATTACGATCCCCAAAAGACTCAGCAGGAAATATTGAAGGAAATCGTATTATATGAGGTTATGTAGGGTGGAAAGCTTTACCGGCCACTCAAAATGTCTGGCTTGTTTTAAAAGAACATACAGACATGGTTCGAAGGATAAAAACGAAAAAATATTAAGTTTTGCAACGATCTAGTTGGACTTGATGTGCATTCCTTTTATTATTTCTATAAAAAAAAAGTTTTCCTTAAATCAGCAGTTAATAGTTCAATAAGAAAATGAATATTTTCTACATTTCTACCTTATAAACTAATAATTCATATGGTTAAAAAACAGTACGTTATTCGCTGCAGTTTATTTGCTAATCTTTATGTAAATCGAAAATATATAGGAAGAATAAAACATGAAAATTGGTTTGGGTAATTTAACAAATATGAACATTAATAACATGCAGAGCAGGAGGAGTCAAAAGCGAGTTGGAGGAGCACTTACATGCTGAACAAATTAATGTTGAAGAGAACTTAAGTTCGAGTATTGTCCACACTATACATAAAAGTCTAGCGCTGCAACCCACCATACACAATCCCACACATCGGCCTTATATAATATTATATAACGAATCTACATAAAAACTAGGGATTTTGTTTCCTTCGCGTTTGCGCCCTGATTTTTTATGTTCACATGTCGCTCTGAAAACGAATTCGTGTTTTGCGTGTTAATGGACATACAGTTTAAGATTGTTGGTTGCATACTCTCATTTTTCGCTGATGATTTGCCCACAGCCTAAGGGCAACTAGAGCTTACATTTTTACTTTTATCATTAGGGAAGGATTAAAATAATATTTAGGTTAAGTGGATACATATGTAGAAGTTGTGTCCTCTTGTAGTAGACGTAAATAATGATTTCTAAATTTCTGCAAAATTTATTGATCCTTGCGATATATGGGAAATTTCTAGATCTACAAGTTATTTTGTTATAACTGTTATGGGTATAAGCATGTGAACTCTTCTGACTTATAAAATGGGTATAATACCGCATAACGCGTTACTTATCTTAAAACAAATCCACCCTGTATTCTTCTGCGAGCATTTTAACTCTTATGAAACATAGCGATCTTCCCTGCTACGCCTGTGTTGCCGTTTTAAGTGACACAGACATAGAGGACAGGACCTACAGCTTAACTTGGGCTCAAACCACGTAATGTTTGAAAACTTCTACTCCAGAGGAGATTTACTAGGCAAAATACCTTGCTGGTTGCTCAATGTCATGCAAGAGTGAGCGAACGTAAAAATTTGATGTTCTGAACCCCAGACCTTTAGCGTAGAAGCCTAACGCGCTAACCTCTAGCTCAGTATCATCTCCCACCCAGTATTACTTATATTAGAAGAAACGAACACTCGGGTATATTTTTATTTTTATAGTCTTAAAAAACACATGGCTGCTTAACAGAAGCACTATACAGGGTGATACCCGCTCGCAAAATTCAATTATTAAATTTTCTGAAACAGAACAGAATTTGAAAGTCCATTAAATTATTATTTATTTGATGCCTAAAATTATTCACTAGAATATTTATTGAATATAAGGTAGATATTTTCTAAATCTTGATGTAATGTTTGATAATTTGTTGTGAAATATTATTTTATAATTGTGTTTATACGCAAAATAATGATAATAATAATAATGGTGAAGCTGTACAGCCTATGAAGGTGTCTGGCCTGCAAGGCGGAATGTCAGAGCTTCCATCGCGTGTCAGTTTCATGATAGGTGGTCATGTGGTGGGCATCACGTGTTAAGCAACCGCAGTTTTACCTCTTGTTCATTCGAACGCATGTACCCAATTATTGATTGCGTCTGGTAGGCCGCTCGCCAGGCACTGAGTTGAGGATTTGAACACTTCATCTTTCGCATAGAAGCCCAGTGTTCTAGCTACTGGACTACGCTGGCGCTATATGCAAATCATTTAAAATTATATCGAAAATATACCTTATACAATGTACTATTTTACAAAAAAACACCTAAACATTCGCGCACGACATTAATCCTCATTTGGTTTTCTAGGTCATTTAGAATTAAAATTTAATGTTTCCATTCGTGTTTTTCTTTATAGGTTTATAGTTTGTGTTTATAAGTATTTAACCTTGCCCTGTGCGCCCAGTACATTTTGTATATAGATTGTAGAAGAAGAAGAAGTTGTTTTTGGTCTTAAATTGCGTGAGCGTAGAATCTCAGATCTCAATTGTATACTAACAATCACACTTGCAGACATAATATGGCCACCGTACATTGTATACGTATCTTATTGCTATAATACATGCAATCTAGAGAGAAGCTTCAGTTCTCCAAATAATGGAGGATGAGAGTGCATTACTTGCAGATATTAAGTTTTTTAGAGCATGAGATGATGTTATTGGAAGATCAGAATGTGCTCGTAATAAATAAAACTTGTACCAACATGATCGAGAATATTATTTGCCGTTCGGCAGTTAAGAAATCGTAATTTTTTTGTTTTAAATTTGACATTATTCCCTAAACGTAAACCAAACGAGTATGTATTGATCGCTGAATACAAAATAGTTGACAAAATGAGGCAGCGTAATAATCAACTCCGGAATGCTTCTAAAACATTATAATCAATAGTTTCAAATCCTTGTTACGCATTATATTGAAATGCTTATAAAGTCAGGATTACAGGGGAATTATCGAAAATTATTATTCAACGGGATTTTCTGATGCAAAATGTTGATTGTAGATGGTTTCGAGTTCAATTTGATTTTATACAATCGGTTTAATATTTGGGAACTTCGTCAGAGGTAACAAATATAAATTGGAACGTATCAAAGTAGAATTTTTAGGGTTTTGTTACCTAAATAAATATTATACAGGGTGATTCACAGACGAGTAAAAACCTATCATTCCAAAGATGGGCTACGCTAAATGCATATCATAAGATACTGCGATAGGTAAATTTTTATTGACGGTACCTATCAGAAATAAGAGATGCCAGTTTGATATGTTTCACAGTTTATTGGCTTTTTTGCCATCTCTCGAGTGTCCTAATCAAAACTTTGTATTTGAATATTGAATCCACTCATCGGCGGTCTTGGTACTTCGTAATATAATGCACAGGTCTCTCAGAGGGTGTCTGCCGAAGCCCTTCGGTTCCATGTGTGGTTGCCGAAATATGCGTTGTCTTATGCTTACCAACGCATAATAGTTACACAGAACGTGCATTATTGATTCTGGTCCCTCTTTGCAGAGTCTACATGTGGGGTCTCCATAGAATTTCTTGTTCCTCCTCAGGTGTTCGTGTTAGAAAACCCGTGAGGATTCTAATCTGTGTCCTCCTTAGCAGTTCTTCAGCTCTTTTTGCACAAAGTCAATTTATAAATGCTTTGCTATGGTTTCGTCCTGGTCTTTTGGTCCAGTAGATCTTGTTTTGGCTTCAAATACATTTGTCACATAGCTACGGGTTGCACTTCTTGGCACCCCAGGGTTGGTTCTGGTCCCCAATAAGGATATTTTACGGATATTACGTTATCTTAGGTCCTGCAGTGACCAGTCCCACAATGTTCTGCGCTGTCAGGTTATTGAGATCTTCATAGCATTATCAGACCTATCTTGACGAGGCATTTAACCTCGATAATGCTTTCAGGGCCGCTTAGCTGTCAAACGGGATATAGATACAATTAAATTTAAATACGTTTATTCACAAAAACTAGATATTATATTTCATATATTATATTAATTATTAATTATTATACTGTGTGGGTGGGCCGTTGTAGGATTTGGTCCTCTTCAACCCTGAGCTTCTTTCCGTCCTTCTTGTTGGTTCTTGCTTCTGCTTCTGGGCGTGTGCATTGGATTATTGCTAATGTGGTTTCTGCATTGGGATGGTATCTGTAAATTAATAAGAGGTGGTGGAGTATTCACTGTGAGTTTTAACAATGCTCACCGCTTTGTGAGGAGGGTGCTTTTGACAAGGTCGAGGAGGTCGTCTGGAAGATCTGGGTACAGACTAGATAAGAGGGCTATGGTGAGGTGTTTCAGTTTCTTGCGGGGTTTTCCAGGTATTCGGTTGAGAGTGCGGGTGATATGTGATTTTTGATGTTTTTGGAGGCGGCGACAGATGGGAGTGATGTCTGGGCTTTCATGAATTAATATGCTGGGCATCGGAAGTCTAACCGGAAAATTCGACGGAAAATTTGTCGTTCGTATTGGTGGATTTGTTCTAGGGCACGAGGTGGGAGGGAGGCGTAGATGGGGGCACGGTGTTGGATTATGGGGCAGTTGAAGGTGTTGTAAGTATGGTGGAGGGTGCGAGAATTGCAACCTTGAAAGCGTCCTTGAATACGACGGAGCTAGTTGGAGCGGTTGCAAACTTTTTTGAGAGTTTCCCGAAGGTCTGGTAATAGAGAGCAGGTTTGAGAAAATGTCATTCCAAGGTATTTTCCTTGGTTTGAGAGGGATATTGGCAGATTATTGATTGAACGATTGATGATTCGGGGTTCGAAACGTGGATTTCTGCACATCTTAGGGTGCCTGAGAAGAATAGAATTGGATTTGTCGGCATTAAGTTTTATCCGCCACTTGCAGGTCCAAATGTGGATTCTATTGAGGGCTGTTTGGATTTCTCGGGAGGCTAATTCGGAAGTGCGTTGGGAGGACCAGATGGCGGTGTCGTCGGCGAAAAGCCTGGGTTTAGTTCTGGCTGGATCTGAGAATGGAAAGTCTTGGGAGTAAATGTTGTAGAGCAGGGGCACAAAACTGCTCCTTGGCGGACGCCGGAGTGGAGGTGAACAGGGAAAGAAAATGAGTTTTGGACTTTAAATTTACAGGAGCAGTTGTTTAGAAATGAGTCCACCAGTTTGATGAAAGCGGGATTGAGATTGAGGGCGATTAATTTGTGGATAAGATCGTCGTGCCAGACCTTATCGAATGCACGCTCTATGTCGAGAAAAACGGCGAGCGTATACCGGTTCAGGTTGGCATTTTTGGTCGAGTCGGTGTGAAGTTCCATGATTGGGTTTATGGTGATCGATGGGCTCGAAAGCCAAACTGTTCGGGGATGGTGGGGAGGCGATTATTCGATTCTAAGGTTCCTTTTAGGCGGGAAGCCATGATTCTTTCTAGGATTTTGCCAATGATGTTGAGAAGAGAAATGTGTCTAAAAGACGTGGGGTTCTTGCGGTCTTTGCCGGGTTTATGGATCATGATTGTGGAGGTGGTTTTCCATGAAATGGGAAAGTACGAAATTTGCAGACAAGAGCTGTATATTGTTGAAAAGGCGTCGGTGGATGAATCGGAAAGGTTTTTAAGAAGTAAGGGTTTTATTTGGTCTGGGCCAGACCAAATAAAACCCTTACTGTGCTTTGGTATTCTTTAGTGAGGGCTCGGATCTCTTGGGGGTTAGTGGGGTCCATCAGAAAGTCATTCTCGGGAAGTGGGTCGTTGGGGGGATTTAAACGAAAATGGGCGGTGGAGCGAGTGATTTTCTTGAAAAACGTTGATTGAACGAGGGATCCTCGGGGACTTGGTGGATGTTTTGGAGAGTTTGGGCGACACAGTTGGCTTTATCCTGGGGGTTATTTATGATGGTGTTATTGGAGTTGAGATGGTGGACGGGCTTTGATTTTTGGCCGGTGAGGGATTGGAATTTGGCCCAGAAAGATTTCGCGTCACGGTAATCAAGAGATTGGTAGGTGTTGGTCCATTGGGTTAAACGGAATTCTTTAAATCGTGGCGGATTTGTGAATTAAGTCGGCTGAAATTGGTTTTGAAGATGGGGAGGCGAGTTTGGGAATAATCAGGATAGGAACATCGTTTGGATATAGATACGCTTATGGCTTTCTATTGTTTTCTCACGTACACTAAAGTATGGCGTATATTTCCGTTTGGAACTTCGAGGCATACCTGCTAAGAGGATAGCCTTTCTCTTGGATTTACCCTTCATTAACCCGTTACGGTTTTCGAGTCATCCGTGTACCAGATAAAGCTGACAGGAGGAAATTCCTGTTCGTATGCCTCCCAATCTGTAGGATCCTGACCATTTACAATGCAGTTTATGCCTTCATATGGTCCGTTCTACGATCTACGAGGAGGTACTGTTATCTAGTTAGCCTGGAAAGTTTCTAGTACGGAAAAGTGCATATGGTTGCTATGGTTACAACTATCATGTTTTATAAATAAGTTGTCACAGTTTGACATCCATAAGTTGAACGGTGAGCAAACTGTGAATTTTTGAAAACAGCAGGTCTGAGAGAAAGATAGAATTTGAAAAAACGAGTTTCCGTCGGTTATTAAGTATTTATGTTTAAAAGGGTTATCGGGAAAGAAATTTTTGCTGATATGATAGAAACCTTCGGTGATCAGTATCCTTCATGCGCCACTTTTAAAAACTGGGGTGCGGAACATAAAAGAGGAAGATCAGATGTGAAAGATGAACACCGCCCTGGAAGGCCAATTTCTGTGACCACGCTGGAAAACATTGATTCTGTCCATGATATGATTTTAGAAAATCGTCGTATTGGGATTTAAAATATTGCAGAAGCATTGCACATTTCCTATGAACGCGTGTGTCACATCATTCATGACGACTTGGGTTGGAGAAAGCTTTTGGCCAAATGGATTCCAAGATGCTTGAACGTTGATCAGAAGCGCGTTCGATTGACAACGTCAAAGGAAATCTGCCGCCGTTTTGCAGCAGATTCCTCAAATTATTTGAATCGGCTTGTTACTATGGACGAAACGTGGATCTATCACTATGACCCAGACACTAAAGAGCAATCGAAACGGTGGAAGCATGTTGGTTCTCCACGACCCAAAAAATTCTGTGGTAAAAAATCGGCAGGCATGATTCTTGCTTCAGTTTTCTGGGAACGGGGTAAACTATCACGGGAGCATATTATACTGAGTTTCTAACTAAATTACGTAAGAAAATTGTGGAAAACGCCGCGGAAAACTTGCCAGTGGTGTACTATTTTTGCAAGACAACGCTCCTGCTGACAAGTCGTTGATTGCACTGCAAAAAATTGATGAAAGTGGTTTTGAATTGGTTGACCACCCGCCCTATTTTCCGGATTTACCACCGTCAGACTATTATTTGTTCCCAAAACTCAAAAAACATATGAAAGGTAAACGATTTTCGACAAATGACGAAGCAGTATGTGCCGTTGAGGAGTGGTTTGCAGACCAAGACAAAGATTTTTTTTGTAAATGGCATAGAATTACTTCAGTCTTAAAGGAGATTATGTTGAATAAATAACATTTTGTTTTGAAATAATGTGGAGTTTTATATGGTAGGCTAAGTACTTATCAATACCCTCTTGTATGTTATCAATTAAACTCGTATGCTCTGTTCCTGAACTTAGGTGCTTTGAGTTCTGCTCTCTATAAAGTTCTAGTCTGACGTCCCCCGAATCACAAGGTAAAGGGTAGGAGGTCTATACCAGAGACTTAATTGCAGCAATGACCTTGTTCTTCATGCCCTCATAATTCCTAGACAGACAAGTCTTTGTATTTTGCCTGCTTTTACTTTGCTGTGTTTTTGCTTAACCTTGGGCACTACACCAGGACTGCATAAGCAACTGCGGGTCTAACCACTTTGGTGTACAGGTCGACCATCGTTCTAGGTCTAAAATCCCAGGAAGTGTTATAAGTACGTCTAACCGCCAGGGTGATTACCGATTTTCTGATAACTTTTTCAATTCCTTAGTTCCAAGCAAGTATCGGGTTTCGATGACTCCTAAACGTTTTACCTCTTTAGATACATTGATTTAATTGTCGCCAAGATATATCAATTACCTTTTACTAGGCCGACCAACTTGTCTGCGTAATCCTTGTTAATGTCTACAAGCAACCCATTTATGACGAGGGGGTATAGAACTCCTCCCTACGGACATCCTCCTGCCACTCTGGTTCCCAGTCTTGTTCATCAGCGAGGTATAAACCACTCTACCAATTAGCATGCAGCCTAACCACCTACAGCAGGTCCACCTCTAGCCCTAAGTTTCTTGTGGCTGAGATGATAGAATTGAATTATGTAATATTAGGAGCTCCTTCTAAGGCGCCTACAAGGATTTCTGTGTTGCCCAAGACGTAATCTTAATCTTCCGTGAATGCAAGGCGCAAGGCTTTGGCGGCTGCAAGCCTATATGGTGAAAGATCTCTATAGATATGTATTTAGGTTGCCTATTTTTTGGCGGGAAGGCTCGTACTCTGTGTGAATCACCCGGTATAACGTTGTTGGATACAAATGGATTTTAGATAAATGAATTACCACTAAAGCTTGAATGTGGTCGATCCGAAACTTTTTGCTTGGTGTCTAACACTATTGTTAGTCATATTTAGGATATGTAAGTATTATTGTTTTTTTTGTAATTTAAGTGTAGTATTTTTCAGTTCCCTGCCTAATATATGCTACCAACGTTACATTATGATTATCTTTTGTGGTATACTGTGTTCAATCAATTAAATAAATTATTTAAACGAGGATGTTTAGGTAAATATTAGTTGCCTACACAGTTGACATTTACAGCGAACAAAATACTTCCATAAGTAGAATAGAAGACTAGACCAGGGGGGATAGGGGGGATCAAATGTCGCATTTACTATATCTACTAATATTTATTTAGATGGTTAAACATGGTCTACTATAACAGAAACAGTAGTACTGTAACGTTGGTTGTCTATGTAATACCGGGAAACTGATTTAAAAAATACTATACGATATTTAGTCCGATATTTAGTCCGATATTTAGTCCGATATTTCACAGATACAATAATTATACCCATTACAGTCTTAATAAATGTAAAGTTTATAAAGGGTAACTATGTTCCATATGCAGAAATGTAAAACAGTTTGGCATTTTATGTTTTAGGAAGGTGCTGTACAAAATTACAGGTTTTGATGTAGAAATATATTGTTTCCAATAATTTACTAGCATAGGTAGTTTATCATATATAATTTATAGTATTCGTTTTATTGTAAAAACAAACGTATAGTTTACTCCTACAAGTAATTTAGGTTCTTCCCAAATATTTTCTGTATATTTAGGTTATTTATAATAATAATTTTAGTGGTTACGAACTGTACTAAATATTTCAGAATACATTGTTTCCTGAAATGAATACGCATACAGTGATATAGGTGTTACTACAAATGTTTTACTATTCCGTTCTTTTACGATTAGTCGTAAAATAAGGTTAAAGGGGTATATATTGTAGGAAATCTATTGATGTCTGTACGTGGGAGTTTTACAATTTGATTATCTTCACATCCTTTTCATTGTAGGTTAAATTGTGTTGCTGTCAGCCTTTTTATATAGCTTTTGGTAATACTTTATTTATACGTTTCTTGGTATTTTCTCAATGTTAAACGTTGGTGTGATTTAGTTTTCGTTATTTATGGATTTATGTGGGTCTTATAACCAAAAATAAAAAAATGTGATAGCTTACGTTTGTCAATCTTTGTGTTCTGAATGCATAAATTAGAATGTGGAGCGGTTACGGTCCCTGTATATATTTTTTCAAGTCATATGAAGGACTTCTATTTTTCTCAACTCAAGATTTCTTAATAAGCATGTGATTTTCTGGACAAAAATTTAGCCTTATTTTAATTTAATATTGATAGAATTTTTTTAGAAAGATGCTCTAAGATTCATTGAAAATGCCCTGCGCATACCAAAATTTTATTTTAATTTTAAACACATGTCAGACAAAGCAATGGATCTAAAAGACCTGCAGTTACGGATCAAACGATCGTTTTTATCAGCCCGCAAGAAGCTGATGGAACGGGCTTATTGGTTAGCACAGGGATGAGGAAGTTTCGCGGAAAACCATTACCGGAATTAAGTTTTGATTGTTACATTACTCGGGGTAAGGCGAACTAAGTGGGCACTGCCCTTTCAAGTCTTGGCAAAACGAACAACCTTGAGAAAGGGCCAAGGATCGTTAACTTTTGGGGAATCGAACCTACCATATTGTGCTTCCTCTTTACCTGCGATTTTCTGACAGAATATATACAAGAAGGAAGGAAACTATACAAATCATGAATTATTACACGACGGGTATTTAACATAAAATAGAAGGTATATAGAATTACACGCTGGTCGGTCTAGCTTAACATTGTATATAAAAACAGGCTTCGAGACGTCCGAATCTGTTGCTCTTTCCGCCCCTGACTACGATTTTTACTATAAGATAAAAAGAGAAGTGCATAGTCAGTACTAGCTGAATTTATAACACAAGTACTGTTAGTTATTAAATTACCAAGTAATTAGTAACAGAAGGTTGCTTTATTTTCTGAAAATACCGCTGCTTCTATTTTTTATATATCGAAGCACTTTAAGAAGAAATAACCACTTCTAACAATCTCCACTAATGACTGTATATATGGACAGTTTTTACCTTAACTCGGCGATATAATTGCGGAAGCCCATAATGGTTAATTTTCCATTTGATTAGCGCCCCAAGGCGAAGGGAGAAAATGAAGAGACGGCAGCTAGGATGGCGTCACTGGTACATAAATCCAAGGACAATGGACTAAATGTTGCAACATATTGCGTCATTAGTATCTTTCCGGAACAACGAAGTATTAATTGTTTTAAATCACCCAGAAACGATCAACTTAAGCACAGAACTTTTGTTAAAACGGCGAATCATCACGGAAACGTTAAAAGGGATAAAGGGGTTAAAAGTTTTCCGTATACAACTATATGAAAAACTACATGGTATTCTCAATAAAATTATTAATTCCTGTTTGTATTTAATCTGACTTCATCGCCTAGCGTTATTTAGGGAAAACATTTAAATTACAGGGGCACCCTATTTTCACTGATCACAAAAATGTCTGCGCGCCTTGAATTACTAGGTTTGACTTTCTTTTTTCGAGTAGCCCAACCAAGCTAGATAGTACGGATTCCAGTACCAAACCGCGATGCTAGACCCCACGATCGTTATTATTAGAAATGCCTTAAAATTGCTGATATACAGCAATACAATACTGGTAAGAACTTTCAGGATAACACAAGATGCTCTATTTATGAATTAAAGCAAAGCACCAATGGATTAACCAAACGGGCAAATTCAATCAGAGGCAGATTCAGGCAGAGATCGAACAGCTGTGATAGATCAGTACAAAATGCACTGTACATACCAAGCGATTATTTTACATTACCATATATAATCTAAAAAAAGGTGTACAAACACATTATGTAATCAGAAGAATTTAGTTTTTTTGACCTTAAGGCGCATTAATGATTTGGTTTGCAAATTTTTATGAAGCTTAAATATACGATTTAAGCTGAATAATTGTTGCGCGAAGCAATAAGTGAAATCTTGTTGGCTATCACTTGCTAAAACTTCATTTAGCTATCTTTCAAATACTGTTTTTAATAACATTTATATGTAATTATCTTGCCGCTTGGGTATATCAACGACGTCACCATCGTTCTTCAAACAATAAATATAATAAACGTGATATAACAGCTGATTAGCTGGGAATAAGGAAAGCAATCTGTTAGAGTAATGAACTGCGAAGCACTACGAAAGCAAAACATCGTTTATTATTGTATGTCGGTGCTATATAGGGTTGGAAAAGTTTTCATTGATTAGTGTTTTATCGAACTCATTCTGAAATTTATTTTATGTGCCATTTATGGTCTCTTGCGTACTGACACAAAAATATCTGGTTTATTATTTTTATATAGACAATAGTGTTGGGGTCGTTAAAAGTCTTCTATTATTGTAAACTTTACACAGTTAAATTCAATATTTCATATAACATAGCGGGTCATGAGGATCCAAGTTTGTTAACATGAAGACAAGTTTTAGCTTCATATGCAAATTTCGGTTTACACTGGCTAATCGGTTTGTGACATTTGACAACTAACTGTCACATGGAGTGTTAGCGACACGCAGTCGGTAACTATTACTTTGTGTGATGTTATTATTTGGGTTGTTTTTAGAACCATGGAAGCTTGTTCTACATGTACTTCTACAATCCTCTTGTGCCGAATTAGAATAGGAAGCATTTATAATTAATTATCATTTGATATAATTAATGAAATTTGTACAGTTTTAGTACATAACTGTTTGTTATGATATCTTCTCGAAATTCCACACCGTGTCGTTGACTACATGAGGTTCTGACATTTAGTTAACTGATTGACGCTGCAGTACTGGAACCGTCTGCAAGTAATGCGAAAGTTTAGTTACATAATGTTTCAGAATAGAAAATTGTAAATTATTAATTTTTGTTATAATAAATAGTTATTTTGAAGTATATCATGATCACAATGCTACAATTACTCCAGCACTGCAGGCACGTGATGTTAAACAAAAAATAAAACCGTATGTGATAGTTCTCAATGTGTGTGGAGGGTGGACAGGCAGAGATCGAATAGCTGTTAGTTTCTGCGCAGGACGCTAGCGCGTGCATTGTATTCTTGTTAGTCGTTATGGAGCAACGAGTGAATATAATAATTTTTCTGTAAAATAGGGAAATTTTTAACAGAAACTTATGAAATTTGTACCGTGATAAAATACCAAGCCGTACTAGTGTAATGCTTGTAATTTTCTTGCTTTGTATTTATGTTATGAATCTAGCGTCACATGTATCATTGATAGTGAGGCGCGTTCTCTTTTCTAACACCTGTTATTTGGTTATTCTTAATGCGACCTTCTCGCTATTAGAATTTTTTTAGGTCAAACTGAATTATAGAAGTTACGGTATTTGCCATCATTTTGATTAATGTCAATGTCCCCTTGTGTCGAGTTCGAATAGGAAACATTTACAGTCAATTATCATTTCCCCAATTGCATATAATTAATGAAATTTGTATATATTTAGTACACAACTGCTTACTAGGATATCGTGCCGATATTCCATACAATGCCGTTGACTATAAGAGGTTCGGATATTTAATTCGCTGATTAAGGCTGCAGTACTGGAGTCACGTGAAATCACTCCAAACGTTTAGCTACATAATGTTTCGGAACAGAAAATTGTACACTATTAATCTTTTACAGTAAATAGTCATTTAGAGAAGGTAGTGATAACAATAGTTCAATTACTCCAGTAATGGAAGCACGTGAAATTAAGCAAAAAATAAAACAGCATATGATAGTTCATTGTGTTATCAATACAATTATCATACAAGATCGAATACCTATTAGTTTTTGCGCACGACACTAGTGCGAATATCAAATTTTGCTGTAAATTACGTATACCTGAAACATAAAGTTACGTTACGGATCCCTAACGGGACACTAGCACAACAGACAACACCTCTACAACATGAGGCTATTTAACGAAGATCCTATATGCAAGCTGTGTGGCGAGGAAGAGGAAGCAGCCTCCCACATAATATTCCAATGCGAAGCTTTAGCTCATAGAGACATCAAATCTTTGAGGGCACTAAGCCCAACGAGATACAACCGCAACCAGTCTGATCAAGAAACTCCTAGACCTGACAAAGGGGACAGATCTACTTAACAACGACACGCGACAGAAGGGGATGCACAATAGGCCCAAGAGGCCGCAGTGTAAAAGGGCAGAAACAACCCTCCCTGTACAAACAATCTACAATCTATATAGTACATTGTTTTATCAATACAGGCAAGGTCGTATACCTGTTAGTTTCTGCGCAAGACGCTAGTGCGTGCATTCTGTTTAAATCAGTCGTCATGGAGCAACGAACGAATATCAAGTTTTGCTGTAAATTAGGTAAACCTAAAACATGAAGTTACGTAATGTGTATGATGATGAAATGTCAAGTCGTACTAGCGTAATTCTTCTAATTTTCTCATTTTGTAGTCATGTTTTTGTGTTTATGGTTATAATTAATAGTGAGGTTATGTACGCGTATAATTATTTGACCCGTTATCTTTTCTATTCTGTTGTCATTGTTAAACAGAACTTATCAGTATCAGGATATTTTTAGGTCAAACAGAAGCATAGAAGTTACGGTATTTGCCATTATATTGATTAATGTCAGTGACACGTATGCTATATAATAAAAACGACGGTTAGAAGTGTAGCAACAGACAGAGTGCTTCGTGTAATAAATTTCAAGAGTAATATTTGATTGTAGACGGTTTGGTGCCAACAACATTACTTTAGTTCAAAATATTAGGATGGCAAGAAACCTTTATACAAAAAAATTTCTTCTACTAGCAGATCTTATTCATTTCTTTCGTGCTCAATATTTCACGACAACCGAAGATATTTCGTCAGTAGAAACCGTATTAACTTACACAACCAAGCGTAAATTCAGGAAGATATAAAATTGACACTAAAGGTAATACAAATACAATATTACATGTAACGGTATAGGATAACGCAATCATTAAAAAGGAAAGGCAGACACAAGCGTATTATATCAAAACATATTGTTTCATATTTCGCTCACTTTACGTTGTACGAGGTGTGTTCAATTGAAACCCATCGTTGCTTTATAAAAAATGTATTTAACAATTTAAATACGAATGATTACCGTCACCGTTATGGTATCTATCCCATTGTTTTACTAACCAACTCTGCTCATAGAATTCTTGTGGCTGCTGATTGAAGAAGTCTTCCATAGCTATCTGTACTTCTGCGTCAGACTCAAAATGCCGACGCTTTAACGCCTTTTTCAGTGGTCCAAAAATATGGAAATCGCAAGGCGATAAATCTGGACTTTAGGGTGGATGCTCTAAAACCCCCCATTTGACTCGTTGAAAATTTTCTTTTACCACATTAGCAACATGAGTTCTAGTATTGTCGTGCAGTAAAATGACCCCACGTCTAAGTTTTCCTGGACGTTTCCGTTTTATTGTTTCATGAAGCTTGTTCAAAGTTTCATTGTACAAATTTGCATTGACATTTACCCCAGGTCCCTTAAACTCTATCAACAAGGGTCCTTCATGGTCGAAAAGAAATGTTAACATCACCTTGTCTGCAGAAGGTTGTGCTTTAAACATCTTCGGTGGTGGTGATCTTGAATGTTTCCACTGCATCGACGGTAACTTACTGGATGGCTCGTAGTAATGGCGTAAAGTTTCATCAGCAGCAACTATTGACAGAAGAAAGTCATCACCATTTTGTCTACAGTCCGTGAGGTGTTGCACCCATAAACCCATTTGTAAGCATTTTTGTTCATTCGACAAGAGACGAGGAATCCAACAAACTTTGGTGTAACCCAGATTACGCACAATACTATTCTCTCTCTTCCACACATGCCATATTGTTTTCTGTTAATGCAGTACACCGTGCACCTGGTTGCGGGTCATCCATGGTCCCCTCTTTCACAGTCTTAAATTTTCGGCACCATTCCTTCACAGTTGGGTACGCAATAAATTTAAAATTTCCATACACTGCTTGCATTTGCGTATGAATCTGCAACAGCTGTACACCCTCAGCACATAACAATTGTAGGACCGCCCGCTGATCAAACTTGGACGGAGTCTAATACATGTAATAAATTGAATATTATGTAATGTATACGATTTATTATCGAATGTTTCGCAGATTGGAAATACTATGAAATATAGCACGACCAAACTTTGCAATTCATTTGAAATATCGCATTTTTTGTTCTTTGTTACGGTTTTAATATTGTTATGTAGCTGATTATTAGATGAAGGGTAACTATACCGCAAAGGAAAGGAAGGAGTGTTTAGAAAGATACCGTCAAATATGGATGTATGAAAGTAATTTGCAACTATCGAAACCAACAGTACTGATGCTTTGAGTTTACCTCCAGGACGCACGTGGAATCTCATCACGAATATTTTACGCAGTTGTTGACTTCATTCGGTTTAGAACTGTACGAGATCTTTCCATGTTCTCTCCTAAATACAGTACACAATACGTACAGCAAATTGAGAAGAGTTTTAATTGGTCGTAGGCTATGTGTGTAATTTAATGTATGTATGAATGTAGTAGTCTGTTTCAAATTACTATTGCATTAAAAGCATATTCAATACTTTTTTGTTTAGTTGCTTCGACGATCTAATAAAGAGCTGAAACCGTGTCTGTTTCTGTATTCAATTATTCGGCTAAAACCAATAGGCATAAAGGCCAACCCAAATATAGTTTCGGGTAGCTATGTACATATGAGGGGTTGTTTATACATTCCCGAACTACCACTTTTTCTGTCCTTTATATGCGGAAAATTTAAAAATTACTGTCTGTTGAGAAAGTCCGGTCAAAGACGTGTTTGCCCATAGAATTTGGGCATTGTCAACATTGGTTGGACATTCTTATCAATGACTTTCTGTATTGGGAAATGTAATTAAAATATAAGAGTGTGAGAATAACAACACAGGTCGGTAATTAGCATCATTGTCCGTTCACCACTGGCCAAGTTTGGGAACATTTTTTATGAGGCCCTATTTGAATGCAAAGCTAGAGTTGGTCTTGCCTCAACATCATTTCTACCTGAAGTTGTACAATATCTTGAAACTGGCTAGGCTAAAAACGTGTCACTGTAAAGCAAAATGTGCTACCAACAAGTGTATATACAGAGCATCAGAAACATTGTGCAACTCAACTTGCCACAGTAGCTTATCATAATTGTTAAGAATAATGTATGTTTTGTATTTTCGCGCCAGCGGCGCCACATGCAACTAGCATCCGCGCTGCAAGTGCGTTGGAGTATTATTATTGTAAAGGTCTTCAGCAGCAGCGGTGGTGTTTGCTGCACCTTGTTTTCTAAATAAAATTTAATATGTAGTGTATTTGTATTTCATTCTTTTGTGACACTGCATAACACATAAACATTGGTCCTTCGAGCCGGATTAGAAAACCAGCATATAAATAAGTGGATACTTTATAAATAATACAAAATCAAGATTATCATCTCCAGTACCAGAGGAGCAACGCACATTGCAGTCTACGTTCAGACAGTGGCCCAACGCAGTCGTAGTCAGCACTCAGCACTCAGCACCGGACCAGTCGAAGTGTAGGCATTGCACATCATCATTTGTCAGGGCGGTTGGATAACAAGATTTCGTACAGCAGTCCAAAGCAGTTTCATACAACGCAGCATAGGACGAGTCGAAGCATTATATCGCAGGGCAACTGGAAAGCTATGTAACACCTGCAGTCTGCACGTAAGTGGGCTTCCTTATGTCATTCCAAATTCGTGTTTTTTTCTTGCACTGTACTATTACATTTTATAAGATTGTTCGATTTGCGTTTATTCGTTTCGATTATTACAATAAATATTTCCACAATTATTACAGTAGGAAGTAACTTGCAATTTGATCAGTTTACAATGGATATAAAAGCGCTAGTTCGTAAACGAGGAATAGTTAAGGCAAAAATAACGGTGTTCCATAACTATGTCACAGAGTTGCAAGAACGGTTGGACGTTCCCAGCAGCAAGTTAACAGATTCTGAGTATTTAATTCTTGAAATGAAGATAAATAGTTCGACTCCTTTATTAAATGAGTTTGAAAAGTGGCATGACGAAATCGAGCTCATTGTAGAGGAAGTGGAATTACCGGAACAATTAAAAGAACGCGAAAAAACATTTAATTCATATTTTGATACATTGGCAATTGCGAAAAGTCTGTTAGATTCTCATAAAAATTCAGTCAATATGTGTGAAAAGAACGATGCAGCTCCTAAATCAGTTTCTGTAAGCAGCTATGCCGATACAGGGCATAATAATAATAATAATCACTCATTGCAAGAGTCACATTCCCAAATTAATTTAAAATCAGTTAAACTACCCATGATTTCACTTCCTAAATTTGACGGAGGTTACGGGTCTTGGTTGGAGTTTAGAGACATATTCAAGTCGCTAATTCACGAAAATACGGAATTGGTGGACATACAAAAATTTCATTATTTGAAGGCTTGCTTAGAAGGAAATTCTGCGCATGTCATTCAGTCGTTGAAGTTATCTGCAGCAAATTATGAAGTTGCATGGCAAACATTGGTGGATAGGTACGATAATACAAATTTGCTTATACAAAATCACATTAAATCATTGCATAATATAGAAGCAATTCAAAGGGAATCTTCTAGTAAATTAAGAAATCTGGTAGACAATGTTACAAAAAACTTACGGTCGTTAAAACTATTAGACTGGTTCAGTCGAGTTTTGGGATACATTATTAATATTTTTGGTTACAAGTAAACTAGACGCTAATACCGAACAAGAGTGGGAAAAAAGTAAACCAAACAACGTCAAGGCAACTTTAAACGAATTACTAGGGTTTCTCAAGCGAAGAGCAGATATTCTCGAAACGATTGAATTTAATCGTCTAGGAAAGGCAAAATGGTATCCAAAAACCACTCAGTACAAATCATTCGCGGTAACAACATCCCAATGTCAAATTTGTAAAGCAGAACATTTGTTGTACAACTGCGATGAATTTAAGGCACTAAGTAATGCTGAAAGGCTTGAAAAAGCAAAACAATTAAAGGTTTGCATAAACTGCCTCAAGTCAGGCCATTTCAATAAATCATGTAAATATGGTTCATGCAAATTATGTAACTCAAAGCATAACACGTTACTGCATGTTGATAAACAGAAAAATGAACCACCCATTGAAGTCCCATCAAGGGCGACATTATGTACCACAAATCATACTTGCAAGCAAATTTTACTTTCTACAGCATTAATTCAAGTGTTAGATGCTTTAGGAGAGTACCAAACTTGCAGAGTTGTGTTAGATTCAGCGTCTCAATCTAGCTTCATTACCGAATCTTTTTGCTCACAAATTGGTGCAATTAAATCCAAAATTAACATGAATATACTCGGTATCAATCAAGTCTCTTCAAGGGCAACATAGAAATGCAACAATAAGTTTCGTTCATGTTATAATACCTACGAATCAACACTTTCTTGTATAGTATTACCAAGAATCACTAATGATATACCAGATTCAAAAATTAATAAACTTACATTAAGTATTCCGAAAAATATCCAATTAGCGGACCCAAATTTCAATAAACCGGGACCGGTTGACATGCTAATAGGTGCGAAATTATTTTGACATCTCATTGGTAGAGATCAGATTTGCATAGGTAGAACTAAACCTATTTTTCAGCAAACAAGATTAGGCTGGATAGTTTCAGGTCCTGCTTGCACTGAACTAGCTTCTAATCAGATTTTGTGCAACTTTAACAAAAATGTGGACATTCAAAATCAACTTGCAACATTTTGGGAAATAGAAAATTCCCCGGGTCACAACAAATTATCTATACAGGAAAAAGATTGCGAAGCGCACTTTGTTGATACTGTTCAAAGATCGCACGATGGTCGATTTATAGTTTCATTGCCATTAAAAGACCCTATAGAAAACTTAGGTGATTCCAGTAAAGGTGCTCTTAAAAGATTTTACTCATTAGAACGCAAGTTCGAAACAAATCCACAACTAAAGAAAGAATACTGTGATTTCATGTCTGAATATATAAGGTTGGGACATATGTCACCTGTAACCAATGCTAGGGACCGCACAATTAGTTATTACTTACCTCATCACGCTGTGCTAAAACGAGATAGTGTAACGACCAAACTCCGTGTAGTTTTTGACGGATCAGCTCCGTCTGATTCCGGTTGGTCATTGAATGATCTTCAGCACGTTGGTCCCACAATACAACAAGATTTGCTAGCAATCGTACTGAGATTTAGGCAACACACATATGTAGTGTCAGCGGACATCTCTAAAATGTATCGCCAGGTACTCATTAATGAAAATCAGAGACATTTGCAACAAATTTATTGGAGGGAAGATTCCTCCCAAGCTCTTAAAACTTATAGTTTAAATACAGTAACATACGGTACAACTGCAGCACCTTTCTTAGCCATAAGATGCCTGCAGCAATTAGCTTTTGAACATCGCGATTTGTACCCGACAGCCTCAGAAATAATAGCTCGTGATTTTTACGTTGATGATATGATAACAGGGGCAGAGTCGGTAAGAGAATTATCACAATCATGCGAAGAAGTTTCAAAGGTTTTAAAATTGAGTTGCTTTGAATTACGAAAATGGGTTTCCAATGAACCTAAGGTGTTATCAGGAATTCAACAATCTGCATTACTCTCAAATATGGTAGAATTAGGAGAAGCGGTTAATACTAAAACATTAGGCCTTTTTTGGTCTTGTGATACAGACGAATTACATTATAAAATTAACTATAACAATAAGGTTGACCGTGAAACTAAACGAACAATGCTGTCTACGATTGCGCAAATACATGATCCGTTAGGGTTGCTAGCTCCATGCATAATGATTGCCAAAATCATGCTACAAAGGTTATGGTTGGAAAAATTAGATTGGGATGACAATATTCCTAAAAAGATTGCCACAGATTGGAATAATTTTAAAATCAAATTGCCCACATTAAGCGAAGTGAGAATTCCAAGACATGCAATTTTCAAACAGCCAAATTCAGTTCAGATCCACGGATTTTGTGATGCATCACAAGAAGCATACGGCGCATGCATTTATCTTCGCAGTACTGATTACTCGCAAGTAGTTCATATTAATTTAATTTGTACAAAGGGAAAGGTTGCTCCATTAAGCCAAATTAGTATTCCACGGTTGGAACTTTGCGGCGCAGTGTTGCTTGCTCAATTGATTACAAAGGTTAAAGAATCGTTAACTATCAATTTGGAAAAAACATATCTTTGGACAGATTCAACGATAGTGTTAGGTTGGATAGCGACTCAATCCCACCTTTTGAAACCATTTGTAAGTCACCGTATAGCAGAGATACAAGAAAATACAAAGGTTGAATATTGGCATCACATTTCAACCAAGGACAACCCTGCAGATTTCATATCTAGGGGAACTTCCCCACAACATTTAAAAACGTCACAACTCTGGTGGTCAGGTCCTTCTTGGCTTCATCAAATGGAGTCACAATGGCCAATTTCGTCAAGTGAAAATGTTACAACTCAAATTGAGTTACCAGAATTGAGAAAGTCTACTTTATCATGTGTGACAATTCAAAATGATTTTCCTTTACAGAATTATTCAAAATTGACCCATCTACAACGCATTGTGGCATGGTGTTTTCGGTTCAAAACTAACTGTACTCGTACAAAAAATGAAAGATTATCAGGACCTCTCACTCTCCAAGAATTAAGGGAGTCATTAGTATGTCTTATCAAATTAGTTCAAGGCGCATCATTTGCGAAGGAATTATCGCACTTAAAACAGAACAAATTTCTCAGTTCGAAGAGTAAATTATTAAACACAAACCCTTTTTTAGATGACCAAGGTATCATTCGCGTAGGAGGCAGGATTGAAAACTCTAAATTGTCGTTTGACAAAAAGCATCCTATTTTATTGCCAAACAATAACCATTTAACGAAATTGATTTTCGAACATGAACACCTGACGTTGCTGCATGCTGGCCCACAACAGATGCTATTTTCCATAAGACAAAGATTTTGGCCAATTCATGGTAAAAATATGGCCAAAAAGATTTTTCACAATTGCATTAAATGTTTTCGCCAGAGGGCCAATATCATTACTCCCATAATGGGAAATTTACCCACTGATCGATTAACACCAGAATCTGTATTTCATGTTGTTGGGGTCGACTACGCAGGCCCGATGTTAATTAAGAATATGATCGGTAAAGGTAACAAATGTTCAAAATGTTACGTATGTCTATTCGTGTGTTTCGCAGTAAAGGCGGTCCACATCGAACTAGTATCTAATTTATCCTCAGAAGCATTTTTAGCTTCTTTTAGAAGATTTATTGCTCGGAGAGGCAAACCACGTCGCGTCTATTCCGATAATGGTACGACTTTCGTAGGAGCCAACTCCGCGTTAAAAGAGCTTGGCAAATTTCTTATTAAAAATAAGGCGGAACTAATTGATCAAATTGC
>JABXWE010057381.1:0-14312 GCA_014611495.1 Limonius californicus | reverse complement strand
ATTAACCATCTAATGGTTGATGGTGGGTTTAGTAAAAAAAATATAACGAATCTGTTTTAATTAAACACTAACGTATTTCTTCAAACAAACTAACTAACTAACGAGTGACATCTTCGTTACTAATTTACGAATTACTAATAATTAACTATTGTTTCATCTAATACAGAATCTCGTAAAAACTAAGTCTGTTGATAGTTAATAAATAATATTTGTGATACATAATTGGTTACTGATTTATTAGTGATGATTGATTATTAGTTAACTAAGGGGGGTAGCTCAGTTAGTAGAGCGCTCGCTTTCTGAATAAAACGTCGATTCTGGCTTGGGTTCGAAACCTAAGCAGAACTATGCAAATTTATAAAAATCTTGTCTGCAACCCACCACACACAATTTCCCAATTCGGCTTGCAACCGTGGGATCTTAATGCTAAAAACCTTCTCTGGAATTTCTGTCTTCGGATTCGACGTTAAACTGTAGGTCCCCCGTGTTTCTACCTTAGCGCTGAGGAGAAACACGTGGCAGAGAAGAGGCCGATACCCAGCAGTGGGATGGAAAGGCTGTTGATGAATGATAATGAAGGGGGGTTTATAAACAATTGTTTGTGTTAGTAGTATTGAAAGAATTTCTTCTTCGCCAATAATTCGTTAACTGAAACTGTTTTAACCAGCTTTTGATAATTAACTAATTATTGGCTAACCCACTACTGGGCTGAAAAACTTAATTAAATTAGTAGTGTCCAATTACAACATATTTCACTAGTTTGTAGATAACGAATAAGTGCCTGATTAGTTAGTGGTACTTAATTAATATTTTACTAATTCATAGTAATTATATAACAGTTAACATATTAGTGAGTACTACAAAAGTTATGTAACTATGTTGTTTGAATTAGATACTAATGAATTGGTTAAACATAATTAGTGATATCTTCCGTGGTAATTCACGTATTACTAAATCTTATGCATAATTCCAGGAAAGCTAAGTCTGTCTGTTCTAATTTAAATACACGTTATCAGTGGTATTTAAATAATAAATAACATTTTTCGTGTATCTATCATTTGTTATTGATGAATTACTGATGATTAACTATTAATTACGTAGTTGGCTTATGGAGAAGTTGTTCAACTTAGTGGCATTAAAATAATTTCTACTCCATGAGTAGTTTTTGATAGCTTACTGAAACCTTATTAATCAACTGGCGATAATAAATTAATTATCGGCTAACCCATTGCTGGGTTTAAACAACCTAATTAAACTCACTAGTCGGTGTTAATGAATAAGTGCTTGATTAACTACTGATATTTAATTCATAGTTTACTAATTTGTGGTGATTATATAGCAGATAACATGGTTTCCGGAAAGTTCACCGACGGAAAGTTCACCGACAACAATTCATCGACTAGACAATTCACTGACTGGAAAATTCACCGACTAGAAAATTCACCGACTGGTGAATTTGTCGCATGGAAAATTCACCGACTCGCAATTCGTCGAAAGGAAAATTCACCGATTCTGCAATTGATCGCTGATGATTTATTTATTAAAAACCATTAAATGTGGAAAACTGTTTTAAGCTCATTTATTTATTTCGTATCATAAAGTATTGTCAATATTTCTAAAAAATTGAAATGTGCTGATTTTGAATTAATTATCCTGAAAATGATAATGATGTAGGTACCCGCAAATTTCGAATAAAACACATTTTATTGAAATCATTTAATTGAAAAAATATTTTATTTTATTTATTATGATGTATTTATTAAAATTTATTATTATGATATAAAAATATCTAGGCTTCTACTAAAAATTAAAACAGTATTATTTACAAATAGCACATTTGAAGGATTATGTTAACGAGCAGAATAATTATTATAATATTACATACTCACAGAAAAACTAATTTTATATTGTAACGAAGCGTTACTAATTTGTATGGATATTTTGATATTTAGAACTCCGTTTAATTTATTTACATGCCGTTTACCGTTTAGAAGTTTATTAGTTTGATTTTTGGGTAATTGTACTGTGTACCGACCGATGTCTTTCCGAATGCATCTCGTATTATTTTCATTTTAAAAGTGTTTACCGATTTATGTAAATATAGAGAGAGAAAGAGCACCGTGATTCTTGTCCGTTCACTACCGGGGTTTGTACCCGAATTGTGCCGAGATATACGATCTCCTTTATCTCTCGCTATCATAGACCGTACCTGATACCGTACTGACGCCCGCAGAGGTACTGTATTGCTACCGTATTGCTATCATATCTGCTACCGTTTGCTACCGTATTTGCTACCGTATTTGCTACCGTATTTGCTACTGTATTGCTACCGTATTTGCTACCGTATTTGCTATTGTATTGCTACTGTATAGCTACCGAATTTGCTACTGCATTGCTACCGTATTTGCTACTGTATTGCTACCGTATTTGCTACCGTATTTTGCTACCGTTTTGCTTCCGTTTTGCTTCCGTTTTGCTACTGTATTTGCTACTGTCCAATTTTAATGTTATTGCATTATACCTTTTAATGTAAGACCATGTATTGTTTAATTCATCCAATATATGTATCAAACCATTCTTGCTTTAATTATTCCACGACGTAGTACAATAGAGTCTCTAGGCCGATCCCGAGATTGCAGGTAAATAACAACAGACCAGTGGATGCCGACGTCTTCAACTTCAGTTACCCAGGTCTTCGTTATCTGTCCCAGGACAACGAAGCAGCGACGGAGAGTAAACTGCGTAATAAAATCTGGCGCCCGAGGCAATCTCCGCAATTGCACGTAATAAGCAGACGTGCAATTGACTCCGTTAAGCCGATTAAAGAAAAGAGCGCCACAATATAATGCAATTATTTAAAAAAGGATATATCTTCATACAGCATAAGAACTGCAGTAATTGACTAAATTAACCCAGAAAAACACGGAGACACCTTTCCAGTAAGTTTTTAGTGTCGGCAGCCTTTTAAAGCGTTTTGCAGAGTACTTTTGGTAAGCAGGTTGTTCTCCGAAAGCGGTACGCGATTTCTGTTTTTCGCGCACCAATTCGTATTTTTCAGGCAATGGAATAAATTATAAATAAATTTACCAAACTTCGCGCTCAGTTAATACTGTTTCAGCAATATTTTTTTACAATTAAATGATTTCAATAAAATGTGTTTAATTTGAAATTTACAGGTACCTACATCATTATCATTTTCAGGAAAATTAAATCAAATTCTGCGCATTTCAATTTTTTAGAAATATTGACAATACTTTATGATACTAAATAAATAAATGAGCTTAAAACAGTTTTCCACATTTCATGGTTTTTAATAAATAAATCATCAGCGATCAATTGTAAAATCGATTAATTTTCCTTTCGATGAATTGCGAGTCGGTGAATTTTCCATGCGACAAATTTACCAGTCGGTGAATTTTCCAGTCGCTGAATTTTCCAGTCGGTGAAGTTTCCATGCGACAAATTTACCAGTCGGTGAATTTTCCAGTCGGTGAATTTTCCAGTCGGTGAATTGCTGTCGGTGAACTTTCCGTCGGTGAATTGCAGTCGGGGAACATTGCTAGAACTAGTTAACATATCAGTGAGTATAGTCAGAAAATAAGACGATTTCAACATAATTGCAACTTGGTATCATCAAGATCATATTGGAAAAATCAAAGTTAAATTAAAGAGAGCAATAACAATTTGATGATCTTATTCAAGAAATAATATGCTCTTGTAAAAACCGAATGTTCTAAAATATCGCTAAGTAAAAGAATATGCAGTTTGATTACAGTATTGCCGACATTAACACAAAGAACGACAGAACTGTTAGTAAGTTAGTAGTACTTTGGATGTTGGAGAACAAACTAAAATTAACTAATTTTTGCCACAAAAAATATGCAAGTTTAGAGTTTGCAAGTTCATCAACTAATAAGTTCCAAGTGTTTTGATATTTACTAAATGAACTAGTAACATTTTAAAGATTTGTAGGCTTAGCACTGCTTTAAAATTAATTTATACTACTTTTTACTCCAATGCGTACCTCAACTTGCCGTATTATCTTATGGTGAAGTATTAAACTTATATCATAAGTAAAAAGCGGATTATATGCAAAGCGCATATAATTTTAATTTTTGCATATCTCTGACTACAGTCAATTATGTGGACGAATTACACTGATGAGAGTTAATTAACGCTAATTAGTGATTGCATATATTGCATATTTGGGCATTCGCTGCATATTTTGCAGAAGTTGCATAAAATTGCATATTTTGGCCTTTTACATTACTAGTTTGTAAATTTTCGACAAGTGGTCAAAACAAGATTATGAAATTCCGAGTAGTGCACACGGATCACAGACAACTCACAGCTGAACAGCTAATGACCTGTGCCTAGAATCCCCGACAGTTTGAAGTTTGAAGTACGGACCTAATCCATTTTATTACTTGTTTCTTGGTTATCAATGGAGGGTGGATATTGAGTGGGATACATACCTACATTTTGTTTGTAGTTTGCAAAAGTATTTTCTCTCATTGAGTAACCCTATAATAGAATTTTCGTCGTTACAACGTGTCCGATACTCCGATAGTGTTGATCTCTTGCGAATATTATACATATTATATACCTACAATGAGCTAATCTAATAAGATTGCTTCGTGGATTAAACCATATCCAGAACTAGTAATGGATGGCGACAAAATATTTTGTCGAGCTTGCAGCAAACTGGTAAGTTAAATAATTTTTCTTATATAAATTAAAATTATTTTTCATATTGTTATGTACGCAACTAAAACAAAGTCATGACAGGGAAAGTAGCGTTTATTTTTGTTTTCAACGAGTATCAAAAGTTTTTATATTAATATTTAATTATTTGTCGTTGTATGATCTGAGAATATTCTTGGTAGATCAGCACACCAAAACTCCTTCACATATTGCAAAATGTGAAAAATGGAAGAGAAGCAATTGTTCTCAGCAAACCTTGACTCAATGTTCAGAGACGAGTTCCAAAAAATCGGAGCAAGAACAATTTAATAAGGAGTTATGTAAGGCATTAATTTCATATAACAGTAACAGATAATAACTTAAATTTCAATTTTGAATTCAGTGTTAAGTTAAAAAATGCACCCATTACTTCTGTCGACGTAGAAAGAAGCTTTTCTATTGATAAACATATGTTTTCAGATAGAAGGCATAATTTCTTGTTAAAAAATTTCGAACAACTTTTAATTATAAATTATTTTAGAAATAGTTCTTAGACTAATAGTTCTAGGTTTAGTTTTTATATATAATACGAGTAAGTTAATTAGTGTATGTATTTGTTGATTATGTCCAATAAAAATTATTATAATTGAATTTACAACTTCTATTAATTATTCTTGTTATTTTTGCATATTTTGCAGCATATATGGCCCAAGTATGTGCATATTTTCCAAAAAAATTTCTGCATATATATGCGCATATATTTAAATTTTGTCGTGCATATTATCCGTTCTTTAATCATTACAATGGTGGGGCACTACACTCCATGAAGGCGTTTGGCCTGCAAGGCGGAAGGTCAAAGCCGCCGCATCCTTGTTTTCACACGCGGTTGTCGCGTACCAAATTCATAACACGTGGAGTGCATCACGCATTAGTCAACCGTTTATTCACAGGTACCCAATTATTTAGAGCGACTAGGAATGAGTCGGGTATTTAAACTCCGGACCCTCCGCACCGGCGGCGTCCACTGCTCTAACCACGCTGGTGCCACAGTATCGTTATATTCTGATAGAATTCGTATATAGAAATAAAATCTAGCAAAATACACTAACATAACCTACATCAACGATCTACGAATCTCATTCTCATTCCAAGCACTACTTATCTACTAGATTTTAATATTTTACCATTCATTAAGCTAGCGTGCTCGCGTGTTTACATTAAAGAAACGAGGAAACAATTTGTGCTTCGATTACAGACATTGATGAAGGAACCGGCTCCCGCGAGAAAGCGGTTCGGTTGCGATGATTGAAACTTGTTTCCGCTTTATATGCATTATCGAATTATCGAAAATAAGCGACATTCGTAGATTGTTCGAGTAATAATAGAAAAGCAGAGAAGATATGAAAAACTTATTCATAATTAAATTCAGTATTCAGTTAGGAATATTTAAAATACAATGAAATGTTTATATTTGTAGGCCTACAGAATATAAATAACTAAAACTGATATAATTAACGAAACCAGTTTCTACACAGTTTATTAATTATAATCAGAAATTAATAGTATGAAAGACATGCCCGTATTTTTAGATTTCAGGTTTATCAAATTATTTGATTAGTATTTTGTAACAACGGAGAAATTTATTTAAATGTCATTGTAGGTAAGTTTTAGCTTCAACTGGTAGGACTGAATAATGCCTTCCTATTTTTTAATATATTTAAAAAGAAAATAACAGTTATTTTTCATTGTTTCAAGTCTTTATGAGAAGACTATCAATTTTATTAGAAAAAAAAGCAAGATACAAATACTGACAACCGGCATGAATGGAGGAATGAACACCCTCACCTAATTCGGATAAAATTTTATCAAAGACGATAGTTACTAAATATTTGGGCTGGCTTATTAAATAATATCGCAATTGGTCCACACACTCTACCTAACCGACTTAATTCAGCCTTGTATATTCAGTTGTTGAATAAAAATTTACCAATGCAATCGATGACGTTCCAGTAGCAGTTCCATTAAATTATTGGTTCCAACATGATGGTGCGCCGTCACATTATGGAATACATGTCAGAAATGTTCTGAATGCAAATTTATTTGAGGTGTGGATTGGAAGAGGTGGATCCATATCACGGCCTCCTACATAGATCGGCTAATATCAACCCATTGGAATTTTGAACCATTTAACAAACACCTGTGGTGAATCCTGAAGATGTGGTAGCTCGTATTCAAGCTGCATCAGTAAACGAAAATATGCTACAGAAGGTTCGTGCTTCCATGATAATTCGTACGAAAATTCGCCTTGAAGTAGGAAGCAACCTATTTGAACACACTTGGTGATAATAGATGAAGACAGTGTCTTTTTTTTCCTAATATTTTTTTCATTAATTTAAGTATTAAATTTTTGTTTTATTCAATAACCCGATAACGAAGGACAATCGCAAAAATTTTCATTTTTTCGATTGCTTTAGCACTCTGAATCGAATCCCAAAATCAAGAGCATCCATTTTCAAGTTTACCGCATTTCCACAGGGTGTAACTGAATAATTGGTCAAAATTCAGTATCAATTTTATGTTTCAGGAAACTTCTTTTATTTGTAAATAAAAATTATTCACTATCCCACTTGTGAAATAAATTAAACATTCGCAAATATTCTAAACATAACACAATATGTCTCAATTTTAAATCGTCGACGCGACGTGGAAGTAATTCAATTTGTTATGCACTGTATGTGACGTGTAAATTATAATGCAATTATTCTAATTAAATTAAAAACACACACACCTACAGATCAAACACATGCTCAATTACGTAAATTTAAGAAGAGTTAAATTGTGTTAATGTGTTAACAACGTGATGATTTCTTCACAGTTGTATTAATTTGGAAGTTCATATATTTGCATGCACTGCTTATCCTCATCCTTTTGCACAATAGATAGTGCAATCCGCATGCGGAATTTGTAATATGCGGTGTAAGCGTTAGATTCAAGATTCGCATGGTGATGTAAGACAAAATATTCACAGCTGTTACATGTACATCATTAAATTAATTTAAGTATGCATGGTAGAAATTTATGAATAAATAATGAAGACTAAGTGATAGCGTCATTATCTGAGAAAAATTATAGCCTTTCTTTCTTATGTGATTAGTATTGATTTAAGAAATATTAATTTAGTTAACTTAAGGGAATTGGTCATGGGCAGTCTTTTACGTTTTTACAAACAACCACTAGGTGGCGCTTTTGAGATGTGTCATTACTATTTTCGTAAAATTTGACATTTGTTATTGTGGCAGCTTAGAAATTGACCGAGTAGTTTGTGGACAGTAAGGGTTTAAATAAAGCAATGGACGATATTTACGATTTTAGTAAAGGCCTAACTCAACAACAATGCATAGAATCGCTTCGTTCAATTTTTGGTAATGAAGCACAATCAGAAAAGACTGTTTACAGTTTGCAGAATTTCGTCGTGGTCGTGCGTCCGTCAGTGATGAATTTCTATTACGATGTTGTGTACGGATTTTGCAGTTCCTCGGTCTAATTTTTTGAACGTTTCCTTACACCAATTAACACGAGCCTTTTTTTGAGCTTTGGTCAAATAATAAATAATAATAAATCCATCAGGAACAAATCATTTCACAGCTAAATGTTCATGCAAAATCGAATGTACTGCAGTCTTCGATATGCCTAAGGATGCCTCTATCTCACTATAAGTCACATACCGATCTTCTTCATTCAGGTGACGAAGCTTGGATATATTCGTATGAACCGGAAACTAAGCAACAATCCACTGTTTGGGTGTTCCAAGATGAACCGAACCCAACAAAAGTTGTTCGTTCACGAAGCACTTCCAAGAAAATGATCGCTTGTTTCTTCAGTTGTACTGGACATGTCGCAACCATTCCATTAGAGGATCGTAAAACAGTAAACGCTGAATGGTATACAACAATTTGTTTGACAGAAATCATCGACAAAATCAGAAAAAACAACCGAAAACGTCGCAGCATTCTTCATCATGACAATGCCAGCTCACACACAGCACGTCGAACAATTGATCTCAAAATTAGAAATTTTGCTACACTGTTCCTTTCCAATTTTAAAATATTCCTGGTTGTCTAGAAATATTTAGTTGTTTTTACAGTAGGTCTAATTTTGTCAAACCGACTATATAGTCGGAAAGGAACAGTGTGGCAAAATTTCTAAAACATGTTTTAAATTTCAATTTGCGTTATGTGTTCTTTGCGTTCCACTGTACAATTCTATATAGTTTATGTAATAAAAGTGCATTCTAAATAAGTGGGACCTACAGTTCAAAGTTTTAAACCGCAATTTTTGCATATTGCAGAGAATGTCATAGCACGTGAGCAACTTCTCATGGCGTAAACACATAGGTACTTTATTTATTCGTAATATTATTCATAAACACTTATTTCGTGCTGGGATACTTGTAACGTGCGATTTCGACGCACAGTGTATATTGCGGAGTTGTTTCAAATTTAGGCAGGTGTTTAGCGCGCCTTGTTATTTCAGGTTCAAAATTTTGGTTTTGCGCATGTTGAGTTTCAATGTCAACTGGAGTTTTAGAATCCTCGAGCAGACAGAATTATTCTGATACCTGTCAAGTCGTGTAGCTTGATTTCTTCGCGGTCAATTTAGACCAAGGATTTGTTCCTAATTTTGTTGAAAGTTCAAGTTTTAAGGGAATTCTTAACCTTGTGAGGTGTTAGTGAGATTTTCCCTGGTTTTTAACCAATTTATTCCACCCTTGAAGAGGTTTTTCTTTTGCCGATAAACATCTGTGGTAAGCTAAGGAAGTTTGATTCTAATTTGGTCGCTTTATTTAGTCTTGTGTTTTATTTAGGCAAATTTTGAGCTGCTGAAAAGTTCGTAACTACCGGAAAAATTTTGAGCTGCTGAAAAGTTCGTAACCACTGGAAGTTTTTTTCCTACGTCGTAGAATTTGAAGAGGTTTTCAAGTCGTATATTCACCACGGAAAATTTCAAGGCCAAATTCCAAGAGCGAATGTGAACACCAACTGTCTGCTCAGGTGTGCGCTGTCATTGGAATTTCTGCATCAAAAAGGTCTGTTTTAAATATTCCTTTAAAAATTCAAGGACCCTGAAGATACTCCGACAGAATACGACCAGATAACTATTGTTTATACCATTTCAAATTATACCAATTATATCGAACTAATTTTATAACGAAGTAAATTTGTTCAAATTCAACACGTACTGTATTTTATAAATTTTGTAAACGGTCCGCATATTCCGAGTTTCTGATTTAATTATTATTGTTGTAATTATTCAAAAGGGAGGATATTGCGTGAACTTTATAATTTTTTTTTGTCTATGCGCTTATACCTCTACAGTAGGTAGTTAATTCTTAATTTACCTAATCGAGATCTCGTTTATCGTGAATTAGGCGGGTTACGTATTGATCAATCATTTTGCGAAGCTATTTTGGGCTTGTTATTAATTTAGTCCTTATTGACGCACTATCGTTTTCTCAGGATTCATATGGTTCATATCACGTATTGTTAAATCAGACAGGGACGCTTGTGGTCTGTTCTTTAGTTAAACGATTTTTATATTTAATATTTGAGGCTTATTGGGGGCAATAAGTTTTGATATTTTATTGTAATTTGATTTACATTTAGTGATTATACTCGAGAATTACGCCAAGTATTTGTGTTTTATTGTGTCTTGTTGTTATATGAAAGACTTTAGCGTTATCAGTAAGGTAAGTCCGTTCTCTCAGGGAGATTCCTGTTTATCTACGTCATCTTCGAGACCAAGGGTTTATTTTTTTTAAACAGGTAGCGCCTAGGCTTACTTCGAACCCCCCTTTCTTCGACTGTAGCTGTCGAACCCTTGTTCGAGATACCTGGACCTTACTGGAGTCGTCGTTAGAGATATTTTTTTTTGTGTAGGAAAATTATTTCCTTCACGGTGTCGCCGTTCTTTTAGCTGGGCGTCACATACTGACGGCAAATCTCTGTTATTAGAAGCGAAATAATTTCAGGACTATTATTCATTCCGTCAGTAATATATAAACTGCTCGAATACGACACATTTCAATAGAATTGATATAAAATTATATAATCATTGAAATTTCCGAATGAATCGAAAAACCCAGCAGGAACAATTGAATTGAAAATTGGCAGCGTCTACACTTCTGGTATTCAACGAATATTTATAATGTGTAGGGTTGTCCAGCCTTAAAGGAAGTTGAGGCAACCCAATATATACACTCAATCAAAGTAACCATATTATTGAACCACACTTCTTCAATGAAAATTTAACGGGACAGCGTTAATTGGATTTCCTACACAAAACATCTCATATGGGTTGTTGGAAGATATACAAGTAGAACTCAATGTACGACCAAAACCTTGGTACCAACATAATGGCCGTTCTACTCACTACAGATGACTTGTTAGGAATTACTTAAATAATATTTTTGGAGCAAATTGGATTGGAGGAGGACTTGTGCATCCATGGCTCAGCAGCGGCTCGGCAAGTGAAGTAGATGAAGTGCCTCTTCACCTAAAATTTTCATTCCATTGCGAATATTTATTTAAATGACATAACAGATTATTTATCGGCATTACACATATTAGGAGTCGTTTATTTATGGCATACACACTCGTAGATACAACAAACTTAGTGAAAACAAACACACTACATTTTTTAGGCTCACCTTGTATTTAAAATTTAAATGTTAAATGCAGTTCGTCGAATGTGAACGCAGTGATCTTACCTACAAACACTCGTGCAATTGTAGTGAAGAGTCCGCCTCAAGCGTATTTTCACTCTGCACTTATACCTCCGTTGCCATGGTAACGCCTACGTCAATATCTACAATTGGTTCACGGTAAATCGCGCAAGTGAAGAGTTCAGTCGCAATCAGCCGCTGAACTGCATTTTCGGGTTTGACAGGTCGGTTTTTAAACGATGTCAAAAATTTCGAATTCACGTTTTTAGTGTTTAATGATATTTTTCTCTCATTGACATATTATTTGATGTTCTCCAAAACAAATCATTGGATATTAATTTTTGTGTTACAAAAATAAATAAAACTATTGAACTATTAAAGAGCAAAGTAAACCATCACAATATGGAGGCTTTAAATCATAATTGCGAGGTATTTTTAGATGTTACTGTCTCTGAAAGTCAAGATCCTCGCTAGAACATCCTTATACAGCAAAACTCATTAAATGGGGGTTCACTACATGGGAGTTCGACTGTATGTACAAAAATGGTATACGTGGGTCATTTGAAATGTTTTCTAAATAAAAACGGTTAACTAATATAATATCTTTTAACATAAAATACGATGTTCCAAAGCAAAATATTATTCAAACGCTTCTTTAACTTTTTCACTTGACGAAAATCTGTTACCTTCAACCTCCAGTTGTGGGGAAAGATGCAAGTCAAAAGTACCTAGGTCAGATGAAGAAGGTAAATGTAGCACCAAATCGTTTGCAATTCCTTAAGTTTGGGGCGGAAACACCTACATTATGTATTTAAATGAAAAATTACAACTTTCTTCGTATTTTTTTTTATTTGGGCCAAAAAGTTAGCATAGTATACCCTCCCGTTATTGCTAAGCCCTTTGAATTCCATCAGTCAAGGTAACGGCATTACTTTGCAGCACCCCTTCTGGTGTTACACTTCTTGGAAGTAGGTACTCAGCGAAGATCGTCTTATAGGTTTTCACTTAGATACAACTGAAAATGAAGGAACGGAGTTCCCGAAAGTGTTTTTCATATACGTGTGAATCTCAGTTGCCGTGTAGTAAGTAAACATACAAATTATTTTATTAAAAATCTTGTATGCAATCAATTACTTGACAGAATGACTTTATATTTTACATATTTGCATATATCAGATGAAACAGCTGCTTCCAATAATAATTTCAGTACTAATAGCACATATACTTCATTTCTAAATAAACTTCGGTTCTAACATCCCGGAAGGGGGCGTAGGGACACCGGCTAAGTTTCTCTGCCGATTTTTACGTTTTTTTCGACGTGTCGGCGTCCCTCGCGACCCCTCGGGGATATTAGAACGACCTCAGCCGGCCGTCGATGCGCCGTACTTATGCGAACAGATTGAGCTCGCGACCGACCCGCTGCGATGATGTGGACACATGCTAGACGTCGATTCGTGTTTCGATTTTGGACGGCCTTGGCAGCCGAACGGTACGAGCTACGGGAAAGTGCAATAAGGAAATGTTGTTGTCCTTGATGAATTCAACAACATATCTGCAAATCCGCAAATCGCAAAATTTTTCGGGTGCCTTCTTTTTTTCCATAAACTTGTTATCTTCATTCATCTGTCATTTGTTTCTGGATGAATATTTTTTATGAAACCAAAGGATCAGACGCAGAATTAAAATAACTTCCAAATGAGGTGTCACTCGACCCCTATTGCTATTTAAAAACGTAGTTAAAAATGGCGCCTAGCCGCCATTTTGACATTTTACGACCGCACTGTATATATGTGTATATATATTGAGTTGCCTCAGCCACTTTTAAGTAGTAACAACTTAGCTGGCTCACACTGTGTCTAGCTTATAGATAAATATGTTGATTTTCTACTTTCAGCATTTTAAATTTGAAGCTTCCAATATTATCACATTTGTTTCCACCACCAGATACCCACCAGAAGACATTTGGAACAGCTTTGATGGATAATTTTATATTTCTTCGCAATTTAAGTAAAATATTTTTATTATTATATAATATATTTTTTGACACGTTGTATATGTAAAACTACACACACCCCATTTATCTAACAATATTATATAAAATACCAAAATAATAATGTGCAAATTGGTAAATCATTAGTTAGATTTACGAAACGAAAAGATTCTGGAGAGGCAATCAACAAATAGTGGATAGTTAATTTCTTCTTCTTCTTCGAGTGCTTTGTCTCTTACACGACCTAGCGTTCTACTCTTGTTATGTGATTTTTAAATTTGCCGCTACACTTTATGAATTCCGTAATTTATTTGCCGCTTCGTAGGAATTAGTATCGCTGTTTTAATTGAAGTCTTGTTTTGGGTTGCCATTTCGGCATTTTGTTTTGTCTGTCGAAGTTCGAGGAATGTGTCAACAGTTCTTTGTGTAAAATCTGCAAGCTCTTGTTTTTCTCTCGCGTTTGACCTCTAACTGTTCCGAGAATTCACGTGCCATGAGATTCTTTCTAGAATATTCCAGAAGATTTCGTCATGTTGTGCAATCTTTTGAGGGGGGGTGCTGATCCCCGTTGCATTTCGAGTGCAGTTCTTTTTCGATCCTGGTGAACTCCGGTCGCCCATACGGGCGACCGTAATTACGTCAAGTGCCGCAGGAGTCGGCTAGCGGACCCGAATGTAGCACGTAAACTGTGGGTAGGAAATTCTTCGTGACATTTTTGGTGCCGTATCGTTTTCGTTCTTCTTGTGAACCAGAATTACGACCGTTAGTGTCGGATCTAAACCAGTCACGATAGACAATTGCAAAAGTTAGGGAACCCTGAGTGTTCTCTTCTCGTTCCAAACGGATATAAAGACCCATTTATCAGCAATCTCCCGGCGAAGGCCGCCGCTGTGCCGTCCTCGACGCTCGAAGTTCCGC
>JABXWE010057380.1:0-18706 GCA_014611495.1 Limonius californicus | reverse complement strand
TGCTTCCAGCAGTTCTTCAAAGTATGCCTTCCATCTGTCCATGGTTTCCGAGTTGGTCTTTGTTATCTCCCCTTGTTTGTTCTTTACTCTTGTTACTCTTTTTGTTTTCCCTTTGCTTAGTGTTTTTAGTACTTTGGAGAAAAGCTTTTGGTTTTGTCTTCTATCTTCCCCCTTCTTCCTTTCGAATTCTTGCCATGCTTTCTCCTTTGCTTCTGTTACCATATTCTTCATTTTTATTCTTTGTTCTTTATGTCTATTATATTTGTTTTCTGTTCGCCAAGTATTCTCTCCAAGTTTTTTTCTTTAGTTGTACCTGTGTTTTTATTCCTTCGGTCCACCAACTCGTCCTTTTGTGTTGGTCGTTTCTTTGTTTACTAGTTCCGCATGTTTTTTGCTGCCCGTATAATTATTCCTTTGAGATTCTGCCATGTGTGTTCCACTGACATGTTTTATGTTTGTCGTTTCCTCTGCTATTAATCTATCCACCATTTGTGCGTGTTGTCGTGCCACATCTTTGTCTCTAAATTTGTATGTTCTTGTTATTTCTTGGTTTACGTTTCGTTCTTCTTGATCTTCTGTATTCTCTCTCCTCAGACTTTTAATCTTTGCTTCTAGTAGGAAGTGATCGCTGTATATTTCTGCCCCTCTTTTAACTCTCACATCTTTAATGAGCTTCATGTTTTGCTTCTCTACTAACACATAGTCTATTATAGATTTTTCCCTCGTCATTGGTTTTTATCTGGTGTATTTGTGGATATCCTTATGTTCGAAGAACGTGTTTGTCACCATTAGGTTGTTTATTGTACAGAAGTCTAATAATCTATCCCCGTTATTATTTCTTATGTTTTCGCCGTGTTTGCCTATTACTTTCTCCGCCCCGTGTTTCCTTCTCCCTACTCTTCCATTGAAATATCCCGCTATATATAGTTCTCCTCTGCGGTTGTCTGTTGCTCTTCCTAAATCTTCCCAGAATTTGCCCTTTTCTGTTTTCGCATCATCATCATTGGGTCCATACACCCCAATTACCGTTATTTTTTCTTCTTTGCCAAGCGTGATATCTATTGTGAGTATTCTTTCCGACCAGCCCTTCCAGTTATCGACTTTATTTACTAAGTCTTTTTTAAGCATGCATCCTACTCCTGCTGCTGCTCTTTCGTTTTCTGGTTCTCCGCTGTAGTATACCACATTCCCGTCCTGCAGGTCTATTTCTCCTTTCCCTTTATCTTAGTTTCTGATCTTTGATCTATAAAATTCAATATTAACGTGTTAAAGTTTTAATCCTAACTCGTTTAGTAAGTGATTTAAGTTAAGTGAGTTTCAGTAGAGTATTCCGAAAATACCTACGTAGATTTCTGTATCATCTATTGAGTTCATCAGGGACTATTTTAGGCGGGAGCAACGTGAGCGCTCTCCCCATATGTTTTAACTACTATTTATTCCCAGCAATGGCATGCACAAAACAGCATAAATAATCTCTAAAGCTACTAAACATTCTAAAACCAACTTTACTAGCTTCTACATCAAATCTTTTCCTTGTGTCTCAGTAAATTGTGTAACCTTTGTTATTTTAACAAAATATACAAAACAATGCACCTACATTGTTGTCTTGTATGAAACATGAATATATAAACAAAACTGCGGCTTAAAAATAAAAGATTCAGTTGTAAATTATTTTATTAATGGTATTATAAACTTATATAATTCGGAAGGCGCATATTAGAAAAACTTGCCCTCGGCAAAATGTTTTGAATCAGCTCATTCCAAACCAAGTTAAATCACCCACTAATATTGAAATGGCCTAAAAAAATGCAGACCTTCCAATTTTTCCAATTCTGTGCTAGATTAGTTCATAATCTAAAGATGAGTTTAATCAGTACAGTTCGAAATTGCTGAAAAAATTCAAATTCGACTTACTTGATTACCTGGTATTTATGAATGTGTTTAATGAGAGTAGCTGAAAACAGGGGGAAAAACTGTAATCGCGATTTATTGAATTCAAAATGGAATGGCTCATTTCAAGCATAGCAGTCAAGATCAGTTATTTCAGTTAAACGTAAATGTGAACTACAAATTTTAACACCTCCGTCATATTGAAAAATACAAGGAGTTGCTTTTTCTAATTCATTGATAAGTTATAGAGTAATGTAAGGGTTCATTTAATGTCAATATCCAGAAAATAGTGAGACACAAAATAAGCTGCGCTAAACTAACAACTTGCATAACGTTAACCTTGGATAATACGAGAGGTGAAGCATTTTCATATTCTTTGCCAGGGTAGTTGGTAATTTAGAGGTAAGCCCAAGAAGGGAAACTGCAATCGCTAGTTTTCGAAATCAAAATCAACTTGTTCGATTTAATACAATGTAAAGCAGTTTTTATTCAAAATTAAGTTAAAATTTAAAATACTAACTGACAGTCCATATACCTTCGAAGCCATAAGATGGTCCATTTATTAACGTTTACCAGTAATTTCTGACTTACACCATCCAATGTCCAATAACTTTCAGAAAATGATAGGAACTGTTTTGTTTCATTTTCAAGCTTCAAAACAAAATAAAAAATACAAACTGACCTCTTGAAGACGTCAAAATACGTTTGCCATTGGCCAGGAACGAAAGCTCGGAGAAAATGTTAACTATATTTTAAGGATTTATAGTCGAAGTAGCAATGGGACCGCGTAGCCTACTAGGTACAATCATGAGTTGAGACGTTAGATGTCCCAAGTTCGATTCTCGGGAACTGCTATAATATCTAAGTGGACTTTTCAAAGGGAATTTCGGTGTCTTTATAGGCTCAGCCTTAAATGTGTCCCTAGGGGTAAGATTTTGAGGTAATAGCAGCCGGCAGAAGCGTATTACTGGCGACACTACCCATCTCGTAATATCGACCGGCTCTAGCAAAAGTAGCAGCTGTACCTGCTACTCTCTCAAAGGGATCGTGACGCTATAAAGGAGGTTAATATTTGGGTATGGGGAGTTAGAAATGGATATGCCGAATTTCACAGCGATTCTTTGCTGGAAAATCTATTTTAAGGAAGGAGATGCCTATAGTGTAATTTCACTTGACTTTTCTTCAGCTTGGTATACCAACAAAGATCAAGTGATATTTCAACATGGTGGAAGTGGAAGTATAACCATAACGCCATTAGGAGGACGTGAAGTTTGGAATTTCGCAAGTAAATTTAGAGGGAACTTTATGAAATTGTATATTTCTGTGTATCAATGATTTGCAACCACAATCGACTACCAAGCACGATGGAATTATAAGAAATTTTTACAGTTTAAAACAACGCATGGAACCTATCCTTCACATACTGCGCGCCCCAAACTTGAAACCACGTGCTTTTGTTTGTGGGTACACCAAGCTGAGCATGTAACGCCACACGCACGTGCCTAGCTCAGACTTTAGCTCATACAGGGGGTGGATAAAACTTTTAATTATTTAAGATGTTATCAGAATCCATTGGCGATGGCAAGTAGGTAACATGCAATAGTGTACTCACCGTGGGTCCTACGCCCCTTTCACTTGGAACGGAATACTGACACTGATCTACCGGCCAGCTGATGTGGTAGCAGCTAATCGTAATTATAGATTAATTACTATAATTATGCATATCTTCTGGAGCACCAATCATCCAGAGGTAACAACTAAATCTGGATTATGTTCAGTCAGGCGTTCTATTATTCGGAAAAGTCGTGGGGGGGGGTCATTTGCCCATAGCTTCTACATGCGATGGAGGGAATATAATTAGTTGACCTTTCCCCCGCGTAGCAATCAGTTTATTCCACCCTGACATTTATGTAAGTTTCATAATAATAATAATAATCCAAAGTAGGCACCATACGAGACCTGTGCCAATTGATTACCTCCATACTGATTTCTAAGTGAAGAATGATTAAATATGCCACACACACTATCTACTCACATAGCTCACTACACGACTGCTGCCATCAACTACTTACACATATACACTAATTTTGTATAAGAGTAATAATAGGAGGAGGGCACATGGAACACCAATAATATCAAGTAGATATTACTCAACCATTCCAGGAACTCATTGGTTCTCATCTAATACCAGTGATTGCTACATTGCTACAAGATGGTACTACAAACCTAGAGTAGTTACACGCAGACACACACACACATATATATATATATATATATATATATTGCTGTGTTACATAAAGCTCTAATTGAGATATCTTAACCTATTGTTAAATTTAATGAAGCTATATTATGATACCCTGTACGCAAATAAGTTGTTTAACCACATGTAGATCAAGTACGATGTAATTTAGTAGTTTCCGATGATTGGTTTGGCATGGTAGACTGTGTAACTTGAATTCTAGGTTTCAAAGTGTGTTGTTCCGTTCTTAATCATGTTAGTAAAGGCGTAGGACAAATTTTTCAGCCCTATTTGTGCATTCGTGAGCTGTAATTGAACAAATATGAGTAAAAATGTAATTATTTGACATCTACATACAAAAATGTAATTTTGTTGAATTTTAACTTTTCTTTTGTGGAAAATATGTTCATAAGAATGTGATAGTGTATGTGAGGATGCTTTGTGTTAAATTTGATTAACATTGAAGTTGCTTTTAATAATTTATTGATAATTTAATGTAATAATACTTGTGTTTGTTCAAGTGTATTAATAAAAATATGCCGAGTGAACTATCAAAATGTGTATCTTTTAGCAAGTCACACACACGATACATGTTTTCGTGTATCGTGGTCACACAGTAGTAATTTTCATTTTGTTGTAATATGAGTGACAAGAATGTTATTGTAAGTTTTAGATTATTTACTCAATTTAATGCTGTGATCCTATTGGCAGAGTCCTTTGGAGTCGTATAAAGTTTTACTTGTTTGTAAGCGGTTGCTTAGCAATGCACGGATAAATCTGGTATTTTGTTTGAAAAACAATAGTAAGTAGCATCTACACCATCGAGCCGCAAGTACGTTAAAATGCAGCTCTGCTAAAAATAGTAAATTTAGTGTTGAACGTTCTTATTTCGATTTGATATAAAAGTGTTAAAGTTTGTGTTCATATTCTACGTGTTTCCTACAAGTTACAGTTGAGATTTTGTGAAATTCTTCAAATAATTCGAATTTCGTCAAAAACTTGCAAGTTAGCGTCGGTTCTTCAATTGTTTCTTCGATTATCATTTGTTTATGGCCTGATCTTCTTTTTGTCTTGTCAACTTTAAACAAGCATTTGATGAAACTTTTAAATCTACAAGATCTGATTAAAAACAAATAAATATCAATATCAAATTAAAATAAAGAAAGCGCTTCCTCTAATGGAAATAATTTTGAGAGAAAAAGCTCCACTTCGAAAATTTACCTCAAGTTAATTTGGAGGTTATAAATTTTACCTATACTTATACAAAAGTTATTAACAATTAATGGTACATCCTGATTAAAAAATAAATATTGAGAACGGAAGTTACTTACGTGTTGGTGGAGATTTGAATTCAACAAAAAACAACCTACTTTTCTAATTTTGTTCAACAATTTCCTGGACTACGAGTTTCGCAACGGACGCTGGCGTAAGATGATCCAAGTGATGCGAGAGCTTTCGCACTGAAGTGGACAAATTCAAAATTCAAGACGGTAATGGATTCCACCAAATTGTACAGGCAATATAAGAATAAGGCGGTGGGATTTCCTTTTACCAACAAAAACATTTTAAAGAGTAAATAAAATACTGCCTGGTGTTTAATTAGTTTTGTTCTAAATAATTAATGTGAATATTATCAGTAAGGGGAAAGCACTTACAACGGAGAATTGTATTGTATTGTGCTAATTAGATTCTTTTGGTTTTCCCTATACTTTTTTGTGTGTTTTCACTTTGTTATTAGCTATTCGAGACTACACAGTTTTCTCCAATTAGAACAGCAACTCTGATATCTTCATAATAGGTTGCAATATTCATTTGATTTTGTGTTGGTTAAACAATTTATCGATTTAATTATTTATTGATTGGATTCTTGGATAGTGAATTATAATAATTAAAGCTTTGTTGTTAATGTTTAGCTTTAACCACTCAATATTTTATATTTGCTCCAACAAAGAATTTTGTTGTTTTATGCTTATATATAAAAATATTAAAGGGGCATCACAGTGATATATATTTGCAAATATTTATTTGTTGAACTTACATTTAAATATTATTCATATTAGGTAAAAATCACGGCTTAACAATGTGATGTTTACGTTTGGAGGTTGATAGTGCATCTTAAAGAATAAATCCTTAGGATGGTGATTTTAATATAATTTACCTGATTATGACGAATCTGCGTTTTTCAATAGGTAAAAATACTGTTAAATATAATTTTCTTGAATTAGCTGTTGCAGTTTTACACTAAAACAACTTCACCTAGTCTACCGGCCTCCAAAATATACTAATATTTGTTATTGTTTTGTATACTTATGAGATGTGCTCCCCGAACTAAATAACGTTCCCTAGCGGTGAACTAACTTCAAAACTATCGACAAGAAATCGTCTTATTTAGCTAGTATATGAACTTCATTCACTATTTAATTTTTTTTTACCTTCAGATTTTTCTGCCACCTACGCCATCAACCGCAACATAAATTCCTTCAATTTTATTCTTTATCACCAATCGAAGATAATTATTACTTTTTCAAACATCCACACATAACAAGTAACCAATCCTGAATCTACACTAGAAATTAATTGACTTCACCAACAAATCACCCATCACCTTTCGAAAGTAATCCAAGCATAATTTACTGCTCTTCCTATAATTTTGCGTATTCAGGAACGCCAAGGAAATTCAGCATACCAGAACGAGTAGGCGCGCGTCACCCTTCATTTTGGGTTTAACGGTCTGCAAAAACATCTGAATTTCGCAGTGTCCAATAATGATAGTCTAATTTGGCACAAGGTGACGGAAGAGGAATACGCGTCAGGTTGTTACACTTCTCTGTAATTTATTTCCAAGTGGCCGTTCATCTACGTTCGCTAGAAGTTGACCTTTATGGAAATTTACGGTTTCCTTTCCCGCTTGCTAGCTTGATGATTAAAGATTGCTCATAATTTTGGACTGATATCTGCGTTTACAAAGTCGCCCTCCTCCTTAAATAAGTTTAAGCATATAAATCATTAAAAAAAAGCGAAATATGAGTGTTTGAACCAAAACACTAAGCAACAAAAATTTGACTAATATTGCTATGGCTACCCATCGATGTACAGTGGTGTCCATTTGCGGTCTAGAACATTTAAACACGGGGATGTTTGCACTCGAACACGAATTTCGTTAATATAATACATTTTTATGTACCGAGTTTTGTCATTAGGTACCTATTTAATTTTTGTTTGGTCGACCAGCTATCATTCTTTTTTTGTTATTGCATAGTGCTGCCGCGAAACAAGACGAAGCGAGAAATAATACTCTCGCCTCGTCTCGAAATTGCAAGACGAGAAACTTTGCAGGGCTGGAAAATATAAAGCGAATGATGGATTAATAGCATTCTTAAATTTGTGCATACTAAATTAAAACTTACACAATTAATTTTATTACATTAAAAAATTTACTTTGCAAACGCTGCTGATGCTTGTGATATTTTAACGTGTATGTATACGGAACATGGCCAGAAGTGAAGATTAAACGGTAGAGGATACCGGCTAGATAGTGAGCTTTTCCTCTTTACAGGAGGAGTCACATTGAATAACGCTTATAAGTAAAACTGTTAAACATTAAAAGGATTAAACAATTCAAGTTACGAAAGCGTGCATACAATAACTAGGATATCCCTATATAAAATGTTTACACAACTTTAAAATTATTTTCTGGTGTGAAATGTTCTTGTTTTAACATATGAATCGCTGAGCGCAGAAACAGCCTTAGTCCTGGACTTAGGTTATTTATGCTCTCAGTCGCCTATATTGATTTGTGAGAACTAGCATTTGGTTGATGGCGGCTTTTAGCTGTCAGTGGCACAGAGGCGTGTTAAGTGAATTAACGACTGTTGTGTGTAGAAGAAAGGAAAGTGCGAAAATATGAGCGACAAAGTTGAAGAAAGTGTAGGGAAGAAAAGGGTGGAAGATTATAAAAGGAACAAAATAAAACAAGCTCGAGTGAAAAGTGAATCCTACACAAATTACAAAGGAAATCTAGTTCCCGAAAAGAGAGTCGAAGGATCTTGCAACTGTAAGAGCAAATGTACAGAAACTATTACAGAGGAAGAGAAGTGCAAAATCTTTAAAAAAATCCGTACAATTGCCATGAAAGATCAGCAAGATCTGTACATACAAGGTCTTATAACTGCCGAAAGAATACACAGAAGACGTAAAAGAACAGACGATGGAAACTCAAGGTGTAGTTCATTTATTTATCACATTCTCGTCGAAAATGAAAGAAGAGTTGTTTCTAGAAAAGCTTTTGTTAGTTTGTATGCTGTCTCAGACGAACGTGTAAAGCGAATACGTAATTTACTGTTAATGGGCGAAATCCCAAAAGATAAACGTAGTAGAGAAAGGAGTGCCAATGCTATGGAAAGCAATGAAATTATTTCTGTAATAAATCACATATTATCATTTCCAGAAAAACAGACACATTACGGTGTCCGTGAATGCAAGTGCTTAAATGCAGAGGTTAATGTAATGAAAATGTACTCTTTGTTTTTGGAAAAGTACCCTACAGCAAAGATTAAATATTATAATTAGCTATAATATTAGCAATAATAATGGAAATCTAAATCTTTCTCACACCCACAGGTGGAGCTATTTTTTCCAATTCGTGGTCACTCATTTCTCCCTTGTGACAGGGATTTTGCAACAATAAAGAGGCAGTTAAGAAAATCAGATAGAATCTACAGAGTTCATCAATATGTTGAAATGATAGCTACAGCTTGCAAGAAGAGCGGAAGATTTACAGTACATGAGACGGATGGTAAAGACATTATTGATTTTAAATCTTGGTGGACATCATATCACAAAAAATCTGTAATATCTGTTGAAACATCATCTCGATCTGTATCGAGAAGTTCCAAGGGATCTTTCAGTATTTCATATCATTACTTTCTCTTCGACAGAAACCTAGGAAAAGGTGTAATATCTACACGTACATACATCGATAGTTTAAATATCAACACCTTTCCCATACTTTTATCAGGGACATCTAATGTGGAATTTCCAACTAAACTAGCATATCCTGAAGGTAAAGTACCCATCAGTACAAAAAAAATGGCAATGATAAAAAGGTCTGCTCAATTTGTACCTGAAGACGATCAAACACAAAATTATTAGAAGGCAATAGTATCTTGGCCTATTACCGACACTTGTAATGATAATGATAATTAGATTTTAGTGTTTCTCTGTTGTGTATTACAGTTCTTAGTGTTGCTTTTTGTGTATTTATAGTTTTTATTTAATAAAAATATTGTTGTATACTCGAGTATTCTGTTGATTGCAAAAACAACCTAAGTCCTTGGTAGAAAAAAAAAGTTCTGCTAGTAAGTTGGCAATTTATAGGTATTTGCACTATAGAAAAACATACCCTAGATGTAACTGAACAACACTATCAGTTTTGAATGCAATGCCATTAGCTACAGCAAAGGTAGACAGTTTTTGTCTTTTTTCTCAAAACTTGGTACATTGGACTTAGGTTGTTTCTGAAATCAGCGATTCATATGATTTTAACATCTATTAGGCACTGCATTAAACAAATAGCAAGCGTCTCGTTGAGAAATTTTCGCCTCTTTTCGAAAGCACGAGACGAGAAATAGAGAGAGTCTTCTCTCGATTCTCGTAAAGCAGATGAAATGAAACGAGAAATTTCGCATTATCTACCGTAACATCATTTTAACTATCTTCTTCTTAGAGTGCTTTATCTCTTACGAGACGTAGCGATCTTCTCTCCTATGCCTTTGTTGCGCGTTTAAAGTGCATAGACATAGAGGATTTACAGCTTAACGTGGGCTCCGAACCACGGGAAGTGTAAACACTTCTACTCCAGAGAAGATTTACTAGGCAGAATACCTTACTGGTTTGTCATTGCCGTAAGAGGGAAAACGGCCGTTAAAAATGCGATGTTCCGGTTCTGCAAATTGAAACCCAGGATCTTTATTGTAGAAGTCTAACGCACTAACCTCTAGCCTACGGCCGCCTTAATCATCTAAGACCCAAAACCAGAATATTACAGCATATCAAATAACTTCTTATTCTACTTAATTAAGTAATATAACATCTATCCGTTTTGAGGTTACGTTGGACTGACATAAATAAATAAAACTCCAAATCTTGTCCTTTCATACAGTTGCCTTATCCCCGGAATTGCTTGGACACTCTATGGTTCCTATGCCTAAGCGATATTAAAATATAAGGGGTATATACATAAATAGGACTAATGATTTTTGAGTAAAAGGATACTAATTCTCAAAAATTCTGCCACATTTTGAAAGCTGAACTTCTTCAATAAATAGAAAAGTATCATCTTAATTCTTTGATGACCCTAGTACGTTCCAAAATTAAATCAAAATACAAATAATACAATACAATACAATACAATAAAAATAAGAATTTATAGTTATTGACGAAATTGAAACTATTAATTTGCTATGATGCATCTATGCCTCCCTTCCGCCCCATGCAGTAGAGTAAATGCGAAAGACAAATTTTCCGTCGAATTTTCAAGGTCGGCTTCCGATCCCCCGTATTCTAATCCATGAAAACCCAGGCATCACCCCATCTACCACCGTCTTCGGGAACAACATAAATCCTACATCACCCGCACCCTAAACGGAAATAACCCCATAGCCCAAGCGACCCTCCGTATTTCTCCTAAACGCAGGAACCGAATCCCCAGGAAACCCCGCCGAAAGCTCAACCACCCCCCAAACAGCCCTCTTATCAAGTCTATATCCAGATTATCCAGAAGGCCTCCTTGAGCTTGTTGAAGCCACTCCCCCTCACAGAAGACACCCCCAAAAGAAGATCCAACCCGCCACCCCAACAGCAAACCAACTGAAGGAAGCAAAACTCCAACTCTACTACCAAAAACCGAAGCAAGAACCCACACGAAAGAAGGATGCCCTGGGCTGAAGAGGAACAAATCCTAGAACAGCCAGCCCATATAATACATTAAGTAAGACAATAGGAAAAATATCATGTAATATATTAAGCTTTTTTTATGAATAAACGTATTTGCTCATCAAATATTTGCTGACTACGTCGGTTGCTCGCCGGACAGATCCTCGGACCTCGACAAGCAATTTATTCATAAAATAAAATATTATGTGAGGTATTCAGTATTGTAATTCTTGTATTGTAAACAAATATAAATTCCTCCAAAAATATTGATATCCAAACCTGCGTTGCCTGTAGATACATTTAAACTTATATAGGATAATATTTATACTTTTATTTCTTTTAAAATTAACGGGAAGTGTGATTGATTTTTATGTTGTATATACGGTATGCCGCCTCGACACTGCGCAAGCTGTACAAACGAAGATCACGATAATGAATGAAAGCATATATTGTTAAAGGTCATAATTTAAACACGTGCACGCCGCTTATTGGAATCACGGATAGTTTTATCATTCGGGTATTGTTATCATTTTGACGAAGAACTGGCCGGACATGTACGTTGCCGGAAGTAAGCCAGTGGATGCAGGGCTTACTTAAACATTTTGGAAGCAGTTTCGTATAAAACTAAAACAAGTGTTGTAATAGAAGACACTGCAAAAAAAATGACAATTTAAACACTAAAATAAATCGCACTGGGAAAGACCAATCAAGTGGAATCTGCATTAAATTCCTATTCGCTAATGTCCGCGATCATAATGAATGTGTAAATGGCCTATTGGTGCGCCAGAGAAAGAAGAACCTTGCGAAGAAATGAAAAAGGGTAAAGAACAATTTGTTGCAATGAAAGGATGGTATCTCCGTTTATTATTATCAGTCGCTTATTGTTATCAGAAACCCCGAGTTCCGATGTGATAACATTAAGCAGCGTGCACTGTAATATAAATAACATAGTTGTTTATCAAGTATGCAACCATCTTCTTTATTTATTCAGAGGTGGATTAATCTTACTGGTAGCCCCTGGCGGTAAACTTTAGGGGGCCCTTAAAAAGTGTTTGCATATTACAAAAAAGCAGTCTAGGGTGTCACTTTAAGTAACATAATTTAGTAAACTCTTTTCAACTACTGCCTTCGAATTTTTCATAATCAGCTTTTGTGGTATTTTCAGAATTTTTCTTTTTAGCAGTTTCTTCTTTATTAAATTGAAAATCTTGAGAAATAAAGTGAGAAATCATACGTTGATTATGTTCTATGAAACAATGGCAATACCGTGAGGCATATATAAAAGTGAAAACTGGACAATTACAAAAGCAAATGAACAAATAATATAAACATTGGACGCAGATCAACAGGCCACATGCGAAGTGAAGAAGAGAGCTAGGAGTTCGCAGTATCAACGAATTAATAGAAGAATATAGAACCAATTAGAGAGAACACGTACAAACAAGGGAAGAATACAGGGTTCCCAAGAACAAATGGCATAAGATCTTTGGGAAGTACTCATAAAAGATGGAAAGATCAAGAATAAGGAACGTGATAAGAAATATATCCTAATACATAAAAACAGATGCAAAAAGAAAGGAGTCTTTCCAAGGGCATGGAAGAGAGCCCAACTAGTCCTCATAAGGAAACCAAACAAGACAACGGATGAACCCTCGGTGTTTAGACCAATATGCATGCTAAATATCCTAAGGAAGCTGCTCGAACATACGATAGCGGCGAGAATAAAAGGGAAGATGGAAGGCAGTCCATGTGATCTCTCCGTATGGATTTAGGAAGGACAGGACAAAAATCCAAGCGATAGACAGGGCTTGTGGTATCGCAAGATAGGAAATGGAAAAATCCCTTAAGACCAGGAACCTGTGCGCCTTTATAACTCTAGACGTTAAAAATACGGCAGCATTGCAAATGATAATGAAGGAAATGGGAAGACGACGGCTGCCGCAGTACATTCTTCGAATTGTGGAGAACTACTTTACGGATAAGATGCTACAGGTAGGAGAAGAAGGAAATCAGATGGAAATTACCTCCGGGGTGCCACAAGAAGCGCTATGGGGCCGCTGTTGTGGAGTATCTTGTACGACGGGATCCTGAGACTGACTCGTATGGAAGGTGCTACCACGATAGCTTCTGCTGACGATCTACTGGTAGTGGCGAAGGCCAAAACAGAAGACGAGGTGATGGAAGTGGCAAACGACGCACCATCGGAGATCAGTGATTGGATGAGAATAAATAAAGTGGCGCTAGCTCCGGAAAAGACAGAGGCAATGCTCCCTATTGGGAAGAAAAGGCATGGGAACATAGAGTTTAAACTGGAGGGGGAAAGAATCTGTCCCAAGGACAGCTTAAAATACCTGGGAGTCATTTTACACAAGAAACTGGGGTTTAGAAAACCTCTTGTGTACGCAAGCAACAGGGCAAGCGCGGCTACGGCAGCCTTACGCCGTATAATACCCAGAGTAGGAGGCTGCAGCGAAGCCAAGAGGCGCGTCGTTTCTACAGTTACGGATTCGGTCATGCTATATGCGGCACCAATTTGGGGAAATGTATTGCAGATACGGAAATATAGAAATACAGCGGACCGGGTCCAGAGGAAGATGGCGTTGCGAATTAGCAGGGGTCACAGAACAATTTAAACGGAAGCAGCAAGGCTGATTGCCAGAATAATCCCGATAGACCTGCTGGTAGAAGAGCGGAAGGAAACAATGGGCAAATCAAAGGGGCAGAAGGAAACTATTAGGAGGAACAGTGTAATAAAATGGCAAGAAAAGTGGCAGGCCAGTGAAACAGACACATGGCTACACAGACTGTTACAGGATCTGACACCGTGGTATTATAGAGAACACGGGGAAATTCAGTATTACCTGACAGAAGCAATGACGTCACACGGTTGCTTTCAAACATACCTCAAGAGAATTGGGGGGAGCAGAGCTACACATGTGCCTGGACTGCCAAGAAAAGCCTGACGATGCATACCACACAATCTTCAGGTGCTCCAGATGGCAAAATGAGAGGGAGAAGGGGCCTAGAGCTATGGGGTGTAGAATTAGGCCAGCAAACCTAACACGTAAGATGCTAGAGGATGCCAAGAAATGGAGATTAATCGAAGTAATGATAGGTGAAATAATGATGAAGGAGGACGATGAAAGGCAAAGGCAAGCGGAGGGAAACCACCCATTAGATTCAAGAATTGATTTTTAATTTTTAATTGATTGAATGATCTTCTACAATCATCCAGTTATACTCATTAGTGCGGGCAAGTTGGTTGTTGAGCAAACGGCTGGCGAGTTATTGTCTTCACGCGCAACGCTCTCAGAGAGAACCGGCTAGGGAGTAATCAGTAGCGAGTAAATGGAGCAAATAACCTAAAACCGTTTTCAAAAATCTGGTATTTCCGATAGTACATGAACGGTCATAAAGAAGTATCCGGCACTGCTTTAAAAATTGGATTACTTTTATTCAATAAGTTCTAGATGATCCGCTCGCCACTGTTTGCTCGCCGCCGATTGCGTTACGTGTACCAGACTTAGCAAAACACTGCACTACAGCATAATTTAAAATCAGTATTAATTAATGTATTGTACAGAATAATAATACATTTTATCAAAAATTCGACGTGTAGTGTTTTAATATGCTCGCAAGTGTTAAATTTTAATAGGTATCAGTGAATTATTATTATTTATCTTAATTGTTTAATTACAAATGACACTTCTGGTCTAATTAAAAATGTTGATATAGTTACTCTTATATACGTTCGTTTTATTTTTATGGCTGCATCTGTCTAATCTTTACCTCCATACCTAAATATTTAGGGAATGGTAAAGTGTACAACATAATACATACAGCATAAAATTGTAAGAACCGCCAATGAACATTTGACGAACGTATAAATACGAGAAGAAGAATTCATACCGGTATAAAAAGTTATTCATCTGGAAGGCTTAGAAAATGTACTCTTTTCTTTCTAATTTATGTGGTTTAGAAAGGAAAAGCATCAGAATTATTTCCCTTCGCCATAACAAATCTCTCAATGTCACATTTAAGACATTTGTTAATGATGTGAAACTAATTTGTTAATGTACTACTATTTTAAGTGTTAAGCTATTAATAATGCTAGTTTATCAATGTTTATGTCTGTTTCTTGTACTAAATATAATAATTTGTACTATTTATAAAAATTATAAAAATAGTCTGGAAGTTAGTCAATTTGTTTTTTTTTTAATTGTGCGCACTAGTTAACTAGCGCTTATAGAAACAATGTTATATGGAATAGATAATATCTCCTATATGTAAATTTAAGAACTTTTTTATTTATTTTATAGCCGATTCAGCTGTCAAGGCTCAACACCCACGCCACATACCCAGCCAATCATATTTAATTACAGAAATAATGTTAATCACAACGAAATCATTTATTAAGGAGAAATTTAAATTTTTTCTTCTCGCTAGTAAATATCATTTCATTAAATTTTCATTTTATAACTACATAATAGAGGTGCGATATTCTGAATTCTAATCTAAAGATCTTAATCTACAACCCAATGAATCATAAAAGGAATAAGAGACCTCAATCCACAGTTACTCCAGTAAATGTACGTTCCTAGATTATGTATCGGTGTATTAATCAAGAGCTCTCATTGTAATTGCGTTGTGACACACATATTTAAAGTTCAGGACATGACTGCGACAGTTCTAACCTATTGCAAAACCTTTTTCCGCAGACGCGGAGACTCCAAATCGCGTCCGATTTGCAGAAATGCAATTCTGGGTTACGTTCAATTAACAAATTGTGCTGATACTGCCGTCCTTCACGCTTGACTGCGCACGGTTTTGTCTCTTGGAATACCTCGATGGTACCGGAAACTGCCCATATTAGTAGCATTGACCGTCAAATGTAAAGGGCAACAAGCTTGAATTAAAGACAGATATGACGAAAAAATATTATGAGAAATAATAGGTGTAGCAACACTGTTTCTTGTAAATGGTAATACTGTATTAAGGGGTTTTCTTTAATTTAAAATAATAGAAAGGCGAAAGGTTTTACTTGATTTTGTTGTTTACTATTTCAGATAGTTTGCTGATGTCTGTTAGCTGACAATACCTCCCCATGCGGCTTTGCATTCACGGTCGTGCTATCGCGTTATTTTATCCAGTTATTTATTGGCACGTTTGTGTTTTATGATTATCTGTTGGATTGCTATGTCTATTACATAGTATCCGTATGTCGTTGCAACATCCGTAATAGTAATGTCCGGAGACGAAGTGCCCATGCACCAAATAATCAAGGACCAAATATCCTAAAATACAAATGTTGAAACGTACACTTGATTGGGATTGACTATTGATCTAATTATTAAATTAAGCACAAAGAAAGTTACATTGGAAGCTGTAACTAGGTTTGTTATGTAAGTAATATGGTTCGAATAACAATGCGCGTATTTCTTTACTGGAGATTAATATTCATAGAGATATTAGTATTTGTCACTAGTAACATACTATTATATCTTCTATCTGAACTCTAATTTATAGATTATTATAGAACTGGCTTGGAGCAATTATTGTTACGTCTTTCTTTTATGCAACAACAGTTTAGACGGATTTTTAGCTTTTGCTTCAGAAGAATAATATTTTTTTGAGTAAATATTCGTTTAAGAGTCCCAAAAATGGAAACCCCGGTTTAAGATACGTGTTAAAAAAAAAATGTAAATAGTGACACCCACTTTGTAATACCTCATTGAGAAACTCTTTTAAAATACTATTCAATAGCAGCAAACCTTTTTTCCAAACTCGTTAAGGAAAAATTAAAAAATAGAACTCAGAAGGTTCTGAATTAATTATTGTAATTCAAACTTCAAAATTATGTTTGAATGTTTAAAATGATTTTCATTATTCTCTAGGCAATGGTAAAACCTACTCTCAAAATCTCTCTGGACATTTTGGCAGTTGTCGCAGTGTGCGATGGATTGAGCTGCGTTTTGTAGACACCATATTTAAAGTGACCCCCTAGAAAAAAGTTTAATGGCGAGATCTTGGGGCCACTCTATTTTTCTAAAACGAGTCGAAATAAAAATATTTGCTACTATCATACAGTATTTTCTAAGAGATTTTCAAAGAGGTAACTACAAGGTAGGTGTTACCATTTTAAATTTTTTTTATTGTGGTACCTAAAGCATATGGGTTGAATAGGGAAGGTTACCTTATGAATCTTGATGATTCCCCCTGCATGTTATAGAAACGTTTTCTAGAAAAGTTCATTACCTATTTTACTTCCAAAGATTTATATCATTGTACATTGTGCGTTTTAAAATTGGCACCCTATATATTTAAACTAGCCGATATTACCGAAATTTAGAATATTCGCACGTAATAAACATCTCCTGGAAACCAATTTTAAATTGATTTAAAATTTGATAGACTCTAACGGTCGTAAATTTTGTTCAAGTAAACACATGTCGAAGTTTCATATATAACACGGAAGGTTATCATTGGCTTAGCCTGGTGGTAATAGCTGACAACTAACTGTCAAATAGACTTCCTTAATTAATAGTTAATACTGCTACACAACAGGTAATAGTTAAACGCGCTATTTTTGGAAAGAATCTGACTTACACTACTTAGCTGATTATTTCCTTCACCTGTTAAGTTGGTACTTTCAAGCAATCGCAGCATTTCATACCGATCTAAATAATTAATAAGGATAATGTGTCCAAAACAAAACCCTGCTTCATACAAAAAATTCTGGTGGTTGTAAAATTCGTATCTTGAGAAATAAAATCATCGTTGAAACCTGATTAATTGCAAAGTAAGGTTAATATAATCCGATCTAATATTGTCGTGTAGGCTTTCGAAATTCGCCCTTTTTTACTTTTAAGTAACAAAATCTGCGTGCACAGAATAAAACAGGGCTGTTAAAGTGGCTCATAAAAAAATTCAATTAATGTATTTTTTATTGTCAGCCTAGCTACGTTAATAGCCGATCTTCTAACATGGGATTCTTTTAGTTACTATACAACATATCCAAGGTCGAAATAAGGTGAAAAACATATACAAATAATCATAAAAACTAACGAAAAAATTGCTAAAAATAGTACAAAAATACGGTAAAATAAACCTACGTTCATGATGGTTTTCGCCCACTTGCTTCCGTCCGTTTGCTCGCCACAGTTTGCTAACCGCCGGTGCTGGCTTGCCGTACGCTCACGTTTCTCTTTGCTTGACAACTATGTGTTCGCCAAGTCGATTGCTTGCAGCGCAGATACAAGTAGGTAAATAATCGTACTGACTAAACGACAGATAGACGGACGGGGAAATATTGGTGGTGTCCGTCCGTTTGCTCGCCACAGTTTGTTCGCCACAGTTTGCTCACCGCCGGTTGCTGGCTTGCCGTTCGCTCATACGTCTTTTTGTTTGGCAACTATATGTTCGCCAAGTCGATTGCTTTCCGCACAGATACAAGTAGGTAAATAGTCGTACTGACTAAACGACAGATAGACGGACGGGGAAATATTGGTGGTGTCCGTTCGTTTGCTCGCCACAGTTTGCTCACCGTCGGTTGCTGGCTTGCCGTACGCTCACGTGTCTCTTTGCTTGACAACTATGTGTTCGCCAAGTCGATTGCTTGCAGCACAGATACAAGTAGGTAAATAA
>JABXWE010057378.1:0-10864 GCA_014611495.1 Limonius californicus | reverse complement strand
GTTTAAATTATAAGAAATAAATATTGTAAATGTACCTATTGCAAAACTGCATCTTATTAATTAGTAAACAGTTTAATTGTAGTTTCTTAGTGCATCAAACGTAACCAACTACTTTTATTTTTAGCTATTTAGAACAATGTGAAGTTTACTAAGATACCAAGTTAAAGTAATCGCCCTGTATTTATTTCTCTTTCACTCCTTGCCTGTTTTTAAATTACAAACTTTGTAGAGCTATATTTCCTTTGTCGTATTTATTAGGCATACTAGTGCCTAAGACCTACGAACCTTTCAAGTCCTACAATATATCACTTCGAAAAATATATAAACAAAAACAATAAAATCCCAAAAGTAGAAAAAACAGCAAATTATAATTTTGATAATATCTCGAATCAGTATCGGACCAAGAATTGTATGTCAGGAGAGGTTTACAGGCGTTCATGGTACATTGAAATTTGCGAGTATTTTAAAAATTAATAAACTATTTTTTATGCTTGCTAACGATGAAATTGGCATAAAAATTAATAAAAATATAGTAGACTTTATAAACAAAATTGCGTAATCCCTACGACGGTTTTAAAATGGCCCTTATTGTCGTATTTTTGTGTAAATTTTGTACCCTATACTCTGCGCTATTTATTAATGTTTCTGCTATTATTGTAAGTTTCTCTAGTCTTAATAGATTTGTTTTCGAATTTAACTTGTAAAAAATAAAAAAATATGTTGTAGCTTAACTAACAGTATAAAAATTTAGTAAATCAGAAGCTCATAGCGCTGCGGTATACATTTATAATATATGTATATTACACTGACTGATATAGAAAAGATCCTAAATTATTATTGTTTATGCAAGAAATTTTATTCTTCTTATTTTAAAAATAGAAGTATTTAAAGTTCTTTAATTATTTTGGAATTTATAATACCATTAACCTCCTGTTCCAAACGACTAACGATAATATGGTAACCTGTTACTGCATAGGTAGTTGGGGTTTCACTGATACAGATAGCTACCGCACAGTCCTGCTATGGCTAAACAGCTATCATTTTGTAAGCATTTTCAGGAATATGGTCCTTCTAACGATCACTTTTATGTTTTATGCATAATTTTAAAATATCTATCTCAACTTTATAACTTTACTAAACAAGCAATTTTATGTAATTATTATATCTGAGATGTTTAGCCCTGTCGCAATATAATAATTTAAAATGTTTGAACTAATCATTAACATTTAAAGTTCAGTCGTTTCACTTGACTGGTCTTAGAAGAAAATATGGAGATCTGGCTTACCCTTTTTGTTGGTAATAAATGAATTGGGTCTATCTATGGTAGTCATGATTTTTCGACCTCTATATCAAATTAATACTGGGTACTATCCGTGACCTATACGCCGGGGAAAATCCTAATAGCAAAGGTCAGCGTGATAAAAAAATCATGCGAATAAAATATATTATAATATGCGACAGCATCATGGTAAATTCCATGTTCGAATACGAGACTATTTATTATTTATCAGAAAAAATCAAAAGTGGTAACGGCTTTTTTCTAAACTTTCAGCAAATACTATACAAAAGTAGACAACCCAAAATATATCTCCCAAGATACTGCGATATTTAAACTTTTATCGACGGAACAACAAACTGGAGATGTCTGTTTAATATGCTTCACAGTTTAATTCTAAATTAATAAATTGTTATACTTTACTATTTTATGATATTTGAAATAAACTACGTAATAATAAATAGGGATATTGCAGTGTAAGACAGTTAAAGGCAACATCAATTGCATTTATCATTAAAAAACTACCAAAACAACAAAATGTAACGACTTTTTAGTAATGAACATGAAAAATATAGCAAAGGTACGTTTAAAAAAGAAATTTAACAATATTATAATTAAAATCGTTATTGTCGCCTTTCAATTAACTTACATTTATTAAATTCTAATACCGCGTGGCACCTCCTCTGGCAGTAATAACTGCTCTGCACCTTGCTGACATACTCTCAATGCAATTATCAATATGTTCTTGTGGAATTTGATGCCACAGTACCGGTAATTCATCCCTCCACTGTTGCACATTAGTAGGCCTTGGATTATGATGAGCCAGCTGTCTCTGCAATATGGTTTATTTCCTCATCTCGAAGCGTCTCTAAAACAACTCGTCAAGAAAAACAAAATATTCCCGCTCAACAGCGTCGCGACAGATCAGAACATGGTCCATAATGATCTCTAGGTCATAACGTTGGTCCGTGAGTGTACCATTAAAGATATGGAGGTCAATACGCCACCCTAAATAAATTCCAGCCCACACCATAAACCTATCACCACCAAAGGCAACGACTGGTTGGGAAAACAGTACATCATCCCACGGTGTCGCTTCTTGAAGCTTACGCCTTGACCATTCCACCCGGTGTCTTCGTTGAGCCACAGTTCTTGCGGGACATATCAGGGGGCGGTATGAGGTAAGTTCTACCTCAAACAATGGATTTCTCACAGTTTGGCCCGAGACTCGATTTCCTGTGGCATTTTGGACCACTTGCTGTAGATCTCGAGCAGTTGAAAAGGGGCGCATTCTTGCATTAATTACCAGAAGTCGAGCCTCACGAGGTGTTGTGATGCCAAAAGATCCGCTTCCAGGCCTTCTTGCAATCGTACCTGTTTCTCTAAGGCGCGAAAGGGCTCTGCGTGATTCCTAACATATCAGCAACGTCAACCTGGCGATTTCCTCTTTCGTGCATAGCAACGGCTAAATTTCGTTGTTCTATTGTTAAATGGTTTCTCTGCATTGTTGTTTTATTATTAAGAACACAAATGTAACACCCGAAACAAACACAATGAACAAAAAAGATCTTAAGAAGACAGGACAAATTATTCAATCAAACACACAAACTCGACTTGACACTAATACGGTTAAACAATTGGATTCGATTGTTTTTTGCTTTTTGAACATCAAACATTGCCGCTTACTCTAATTATCAATAATAGAAGACCATTAGCCACCAAACACAAACATATACGCTTTATATTAGAATATTCCTATTCATTCAAACTTAGATACTGCTAAATAAGACTTTGTTGTTTTCGTAAAAATTCAATATCGCAGTACCTTGTCATATGTATTTTGGATAGACTATTTTTGGAATGGTTGGTTGGTATACGTACGCGACGTCTCTGGGAGTTTCAAAGTACAAACATCCTGTATAAAGTATTTGCTTGCTGCATTGAAAACAATCTTTGTTTTTTACATCACAATATGTTACAAATATGATTAAGAAATAATTTACTGTAACATTTAAGTAAGTGTAACAGCAGTTCACTAACCTCTACATCTCTAGCAATCCGAATCCAATCTTGGGTTGACATATTACTGGAATCATACAGAGGATCATATTCTCTGATCAGGTACACAACAATGTGGTCATCATGGGCATATCTGCAACGTAAAAGTTTAATTAAAATAAAGTATAATCATTAATTTTCCATTTGCTTACGGTATGATTAATTCATCAGAATTTTCTTCCCCAAAATAACTTTTGGCGTACTCTTCGTCATGCAATTGCGGAATACTCCTGATTTTGCGGATGAACGCATTTGGTGATGGAATATAAGCTGAAATTAAAACTATAACGTACTTTTTGTCCAGATACAAATTCATATCATACACAAACATGTTTATTTATTTCAAACTTCCATGTTTGTTTAAAAGAAATCAGAAGCAATAAATACTTTGCTCATTGCCCCAATTTAAATTACGTAAGATAATTTATTTTAATTTTGATCTTTGAACGAGCATTAATTTTTCCCTCCAGATATGTTAGTCTGGAAAAAGTTTATTTATAGACCAAAGATTATAATTTCAGGTACAAATTAGGTAAATAAAACGGAAATATGTTAAAATAAAAACTAATTAAATATAAAAAATAAAAAATAAATAAAATCCTGTTATCGGTATTGTATTGTGCAAGAGTTGAACGGATCTACATAACTTTTTTCATGACACATGACAGTTAACGATTAAGGACATCAACTAGCGTCTATTGAATGTAAATGTCTCGGGAGCGTGGAATATTTGAATCAGTATCACTTAATATACGTAAATACTAAGAACGTGTTAAGTAAATAATAACACTATTTTTATTTTATACTCGACAAAGGAAAATTTGGATGACATGTCAATTTTGTAAGCAACAGATGATAGTATAAGCAGTAGCGTACCTAGAACTTTTGACGCCCGGGGCGGGGCGGTCTCCAATTTGCCGCCCTTTCTAAGTCAATTAAATGGTGGTTTCTATAAATTAATAAACATAAAAAAATAATTGCAATTGAGACAAACTATAGGTGGGGAACTTTTTTACCATTGGATGCCATATTTAAATTAGGCAGTAATAAAGGAGGCCGCATAAGTTGATATACCTATAAATGCAACTTTTATAAAAATACAACATACTTTTTTAAAGGCCACAAGAAACTTACGGAGGTCGCAGGTTCCCCACCTATGAGACAAAACATATACCTAATTTTCAAAAAAAAGTTACCATTAAATATTTTTTATTTTATATTTATAAATAAGTAATTGCATTTCATTTCGATAAACAAACAAATTGTACACATATGTATATGTAAACATATTTATATATTTACTCTTCTAACTTTCATAGAAAAATCGTGTATAATGCTCTCAAAATTTATATTATTTGTAATTTCTTGTTCTATGGACAATATTGCAAAATTTTGTTGTCTTAAATCACTCATTGTGGAACGAAGATAATTTTTGATCAACTTCAATTTGGAAAAGCTCCTTTCGCAACTAGCGACACTGATAGCAATGGTTAAAACAATTCTTAGCAAAATTACAATGTTGGGTACAGAAGTTTCCAATCTATACTGTTGAATAAATTTTAGTAGAACAAGAGGGCCTTCCCCCCCGTTTTTCCAATGTTTTGCCTTTTCTTGTAGTGCAGGTACAGACAAAAAACCTGGATCCTTTTTCTTTCAATATGGAACTGTTCTTTATCAATGTCAATAAAGTCATTTATCTGACATTGAAATTCTTCATTTAGTAGGTTACATGGTATTATACACGAATATTTTCTTGCAAGGACATGCAACTGATCAAAGCGTTCTTTTATTTCCTTTATAATTCTATCCATAGATAAAAACATTTCTCTTGTTACTTCTTGTTGTCGGCACCATTGATGTCTGTATCTGAGCAAAATTTTTAGAGATCATATTTTAAACCCTACATTGACTTGACGATGAGGAAAAATATTCGAAATCATATAGTAATTCATAATTCGTAGAAATCGAGTAGTAAACTTATGAAGTGAATAAGTTGTTTTTTACAACTAAAACTAAATATAAAAAATGCCGCCCCAAATATGTGCCGCCCGGTGCGGACCGCACCCTCCCGCCCCCCCCCCCCCCCCCCTAGTACGCCACTGAGTATAAGCGATGCATGAATTGCATCATACTGTAACGTCTGTATGTTATGCCATTATCTTATAAATCTTTTTCATAATATTAAAGGCGAACGTTTGTAATCTAGCAAAAAGTTTTTAATGTTTTTGACAAATAGTATTCAACCACTAATATAAAATTTTATTTACAACCTTATTTTTACAGTAAGGTATATGAATTTTACAATAAATTTAAAATGAAACGGCTAATGTAAATCTAATTGATATATAAAAACGTCTGATAGTACCTTTTTACCATACCGGAAATACCTCATCAATGTTGAAAATGAAATATGGAATGAAAAATAAAATGAAACACTAACTCAAAATAAATAGGAATCGTGCTCTAACGTTGACGTAATATGTGTTTGCAATAACCAAATATTAATATAATGTAATAATAACGCAGAAAGTATTTTGGAATTATGGCTAATTCTCAATTTATAATATATTTAACAAACAACTGTCAACCACTTTTCATAAAGCATTTTATTAATTTGAAAAGCACTAGTAAGATTTTTTGATTACGTGTTTGTTTTTAAATCTGACAACAATGGACATGTTCAAAGATGATTTTTCTGCAGAGTTTCGTTTACAAACAATGCGGACACATAACCTCAAACTATTTGTTTCTGCACACCAAATGAAGACCGCACGTTTTTCCCACCAAGATAGGTAATTTAACTTCACTTTGCCAGCTCTTCTTAGTTTGCTGTACTTGTTGTTCAATATACACTATAGGAAGTGGGAAGAGAAGACAATGTTAAAATATAGCAAGCTTTGTTTGCATACCAAGCTAAGGTGTTACGTTAGCTTCACGAGCATGCTATCATATGGTAATATAATACGAGAGGAACATATGCCATAGACTTTTGCATATTGTATTGTGACAGATTTTCTTGGTAATGTTGAATTTTTATAAACAAATGTGAGATTTAATTATACCAGCATTGCATTAATTGTAAAAACGGTTAGGTTATGTTGTCACCTGCACTAACGTTACACCAACATTACCTCTAAACGGTAGTACCTAGTTACGCTTTATTTAGTCAAAGTCACCATTTTGAAAAATTACATGTACTGAAACGAGGGTTGCAAGAATAGATTATAATAACTTTGTTTTCTGTATAAAACAATGAAAAAGTTAAAAACACAGCTCGTAATGAACTGTCGGTTATGTTACGTCTGAATGAACGTTTTTCTATTGTGAGGTTATGTATGTGATTCAATAACAAATAAAGATCAACCAACTCAGCTGAAGCCGCGAAATACGTAAACAAAAAAGCGAGACAAAACATGCCAAAGTGAGGTGAAAGATCGACGTCAAAGGACTAGTATACTCGGTGATAGAGACTTTCTTTCGGTGCGATGGCTGTAGTTAAAATGCAATAGTTAAACTAACAGACGACTATTGCTATTTCTCGAACTGTACCGATATTGCAAGCGCGGAATTCAAGTTTAGAAAAATGAGCTGCGTCGCCACTTAAGCCACCCTGCTTGTGCACAATCTGCGGCCAGGATTTCAGCTAGGTTGGTTAAGCTGTAACACATCTCTGTAAAAACTGACGAACTGATAAACGTGCGTGGTCTTCATTTAATGAATAGAATACAAAGTATTTGAGGTTATATACGTAAAAAATACAGTTCTAATACATATATTGTTACTATCTCTTGTTGCTGTTAGAAAATGGTGAACGAGCTGATTTCAGATTTACTTTATAATTTATTTATATCGCAGTAACACTTCCGTTTTAACAATATAATAAATAAACAATTAATTAATTTTAAAACAGCAATACAATTTTTATCACATTCCTATTTACCAACCAAATCAAACAAATAAAACATATAATAGTTATAAATGCGTCCTAGATGAGAGAAACTCTTCGCATTTTCCTAAATATTTTACTTTCTTTTGCTATTGCTCCTACGTTGCTTAAACGATAAAGTTAAACAGACGCTAACAGATTTTTAAAAATATGTGCCAAGAAAGTATCGAAGTTGTTGACATACACCAAAAACGTTTGAAGTAGCTGCCAATTGACATTAAACCTAGAAACTAACCCGAAGTAGAATTCCAACAATAAAACGCACGTGGTTTAAATTTATATCTAGCTTTAATATTACAACTGCAAAGATTAATGTCATAATTATCGATACTACGAGTATGTTACATCAAAAAAATTTTATGAAGTTTTATTATTATCCTTAGCAGATAGTATCAGAATTCTTTCAACATCGCTTCTCAATTTGTGGCGCAATACAGTAAATACGTCTAAGAAAATAGAAAATTTACAATGATGTTCTACTTTAACAATTAACCTATCATTTAGAAGAGATATTTTACAGAAAACTATGCTATTTTTAAATTACTGAATTAGTGCACTTGTAAGATATACTGAGCTACGGCAAATTTCCTCAATGGCAAATATTTTAAGGTAATCTAAATATAGAATATAACCCTATGAAACACGCACATAACCTCACATGATTTGACAGACAAAAAATTCAAATTCACAAAATACAATACAAAGCAAACGCATATAGGAACGCTACCCATGTTGATGACGTGTTTCCTGTATAATACGAAAAGCATATTCAATTCCTTTTTAAAAGTCATATACCGTATCTTCTTAAATTGAACGAGTTTCTGTCGAATTTCAGGTATATGTAATACTTTCAGATGTTGTAGAAGTTCCATAATTTTCAGCAAATTTTAGTTGGCTTACATATTTTCACACCAATTTTAAGCAACTTTATTTGATTTGCTTGATACCTAAATGTTATTGTTCTAACACTGGCTCCTGTATTGTATACAACACAGTATGTAGAAACTTATAAGTTCTAAATCGTTGGATTTCAACCACGCCACTGTCTTACGCCCTCTATTTATTAACATACGTGTTGCTTACTGTTAAATACAGATTGCAAAAAGAAATATAACTAAAACACAAAAATATGTTATCTTGCCATGTGTTACTAATTAAACGATAATTCTTAAGTGCAATGATAAGAACCAATCTTTATAGCTTTGAACAAAGCTAAAGCTTTGATATAATTGAAGATTTTAATATTGCCAACACCTTGCCCTTGACAACTAAAAAAGACCTACAACAATCGAAAATTATAAAATACACTTATGAGAATTACATTAATGCATACCGTACAAACTACTGCATTAAACAACAGGTTTATTTTAAAACCATGATTTATTATACAGGGCAATTCGGAATTCCCTTCGGGGTTTCCAAATTTTACAGTACGATAACTAGGGCTGGTGCGGCAAAAAGGAGAATATCTACATACAGAAAAACTCTCTAAGTTTCTGACCTACCCTATAATTGCTCAATATGTCTACATCTAGTGATGCAGCAGACATTAATCCTGTGTTGCAACATATCACGATCGATAGTTTCCATAAAAATCACATAGCATGGGAAACACGTACACACAACCGTTCACGTAACCCCATAACAAAATTACAGGGGGCTGGGTCAGGTGACCGTGGAGGCCAGAGAAGACTAGAAGAGTTATTATCAGAAACGTAGCCAATCTAACGACCAGAACTCGAACGCTGAGGACGTTACTTTTGGCAAATTTCAAGACACCTAACGCTTTCTTACCACTTGGCCACACCATGTTTCATTACGACTGTTCCCTATCGGTAAACCTGCCACACCTGTCCTAGTTATTGTACTGCAGAATTCGGAAATCGGAGGGGGAATTACGAATTCTCTTTCCGCTGAGCGTATCTAGCAGGTTGTGATGTTTTCAAACAAATTTTGCTTGACATTTTAACGTACTTGTTTACAAGTTAAATTATAGTGAAAGTTGTCAAATATACTTGAAGGTTTTTCAAATAAATAATTTTAAAGTAAACCTTTCCCCAGGAAATCAGGGAATTGAATAAACACCATTATCGAGCTGTGATTTTTTACAATTTCACACGTGGCTTAACCCGTAAAGAATGTTTTGAGGAAATCAATCGAGTGTTTAGTGACAAACCGTATTCCTTAGCTACCGTAAAGAGGTGGTACAATGAATTCCAACGTGGTCGACTTTCCTTAAATGACAACTTTCGAGCTCCTAAGCCAAAAAACGGCAGTTACCGAAAAGAATATTGGTCTTGTACGAAACATGATTGAAGAGGGCCGGCATGCTACTGCCAGGAGTAGAACTACTCAAGCAACTTTAAAAATTGATGTGAAAGCAATTGACACCATTTTACACAAACATTTGACGGTACGTAAGCTTTGCGTCCGTTGGATTCCCCACAATTTTACTTCAGTTCAAAACTAAAACCATGTGACATGGTGCAGATCTACACTGAATTGCTGTGACAATGGGTCGTGTCATTTGGTGTACAACATCATTACAGCAAACGTGGGTATACTGCTATGATCCCGAAAGCAAGCAACAGTCGGCAGTTTGGGTCTTTGAGAACGAATCGACTTCAACAAAAGTAGTTCGTGAAAAAAGCCGAAACAAAGAGATGGTCACCACATTTTTGGAATTACTGGACATGTTTCCACTGTAGCACTGGAGGATCGTCGTACTGTTACTGCTGAATGGTACACTGCAGTTTGTTTGCCTCAAGTTCTCCAAAATGTTCGCGAAAAACGTTCAAGGAAGGAAGGATCGTCTTGCATGAAGATAACGCTCGGGCGCACATGGCTGCTCGAACGACTGAGTATCTGAATGCCCAAAACATGAAACACTGGGTCATTCGCCGTATAGTCTAGACCTAGCACCTAATGATTTCTTTTTATTTCCGCGTGTAAAGGATAACTTTACGTTTTACATTGGCCGAAGAAGCGATTGACGCATTTAAAAATGAAATAAGTAACCTAACGCGGAAAGATTGGAGAAAATGTTTTGAAGATTGGTTTTCACGGATGCAAAAATGCATTGACTGTGGAGGGGAATACTTTGAAAAATTTTAAATAAATATGTTTTGTCAATAAATTGTGTATTGCTTTACTAGGCACAGCAGACAGAGAACAGCCCTCGTAGCTACAAAACCAGAAACATAGACAAAGTTTAGATATCATTAACTAAGAAATTATGGTAAAATCAATTACATCATTTTAAAATCACATATGATAAATAAATTAGTGTAAACTAAAATGGCAGTAAGAAAGTAATTTAGATTGTTATGTATTTGTATATTTTAATAAACATTGCTTTTCAATTTACATATGAAAACTTAATTCAAACAATCAAAAATAAGCACATGTCTTGGGATGTTGGAAATTTAAATTTATATAATAGGTGTACTCTTAGTTTATAATCCTTGGATTAGTTTATTGTTTGTGCTAAATTAAAGCACTTATGGGGGAAGCGGAATTATGTCACCAGAGTTTCTGAAAAAATCACTTCAAGAAATTAATTTTACGCTTACATAACCTCACAT
>JABXWE010057375.1:0-11357 GCA_014611495.1 Limonius californicus | reverse complement strand
GCCAAATCTCGCTACGAGAATTATGGGACAAAGAAAATCGCACGTTGGCGTGCTAAGAAATTTTTGGTACAGCCAAACGCGCTTTTCTTGGACCCGCAAACAAAAAAAGGATGGTAAAGGCCAGCGGCTTGACTCAGGGCAGGAGGGGGGGGTTCGCTAAAATTGCTTATAGAGGAAATGCTTAAAATTGTGTACAGGATGCGTCGAAATAAGTGGGCGCCACCTTTCTAGTCCAGCTGGTTTCAAGGTTCTTGTGGAAGGTCGAGAAACCAGCAGCTCACGTGAATGGAACCTACCTTTCTTTTGTGCTTTTTCCTAGATCTTAAAGCTTGCAAAATCCTTACATAAATATTCAGAACACAGTAATAAAAGACATGCGGAATTTTAACACATATAATGAACTATCAAAAAAATGGCACAGAACATACAAAGATAAATATCAACGATAGGAGACTTTATAACGTAAAACACACAGTAATAATTTCGAACGTTCGCACAGAACTCTACGCCGCTGGTGCCAATGCTACATTTAAATTGTTTCAATAACTGCTTGGCCCAGTTGCGTAAGTTTACAGAAATAATACCATAAAATGAACGTCTGTATATTATTTATACAAAATAAACAGTGGCTTCAGGTCACTGTTACTATTTTTATCAATAAAACAAAACAAAGGTTAACACGTTTGAATTTTGCAAGTTGCACGGAAAGTTTTGCTTCACAAAAAAAACACCAAACTGGAAGTTTTTACCTTGAATTTTGCAGACAGGCACAACCTTGACGAAGAGACGGCACAATTAATGGCGATATCAATTTATAAACGATGGACACAGGCGTAGCCAGGAACCTTCGATAACATGAAATGGCTGCAGAACCACGGGCGTTGGGCTTGACGATGATCCGCCAAAAAGGCGATTTTACAACTCACTGAAGAGTTGCCTTTTCCTGGGGTTGAATCAAGATGTTCCCATTAATCCGGCAATAGCCGACAGTCTGTTAGATACCCCTTGGTACAACAGCGAAACGGAACACACATTAATGATACCCCTCACAAAAAAAACCCGAGAGCCGCCCCTGCAGCACTTGACGTAATTACGATTGCCGATGATGGAGCTACGGACAACCGGAGTCCTCGAGATCTAAAAATGGACTAACCCAAAATGCAATGGAGACCCTACTTCTCCCCTCAAAAGATTGCACAACCTGGCGAAATCATATGCAAGAAGTTCGAGAAGGAATTTTGTTTTTTGACGCTCGGAATTCCCAGAAGCGTTCAGGGTTTAGCGGATGAAAACAAAGCTTGCGATTTCACACAAAGAAACCATTGATCACATCTAGAGCCTCGAAAGACCAAACAAAATACCGAAATGGTAACTCAAAATAAGCCTTTTATTAGAACAGCGATATTAATTACTACGAAGCGGCAAAACAATTACGGCACTACCAAAGTGTGCGGCAAATTTAAAAATCACATAACAATTCCGCGAGCTAGATAATTCCTGTGCAGGGACATTCGGCGTAGCAGGTGTGCGTGCAGAGAGTCCATTGTGTAAAGACATCTACATTCAAGGTCTGTTAGCCAACTTTTTAACTTACCTGTGTTGGATTGATAAGTCCACGGAATTTCGAGAACTATCAAAAGACGAATAACTGCAACTCGTTTAATTGCGTAGACATATTTACGTTGGAAAATAATAAATACTCGAAACATTTTTGTATTAAGGTCAATATTTTACTTGGAAAATTTCTTGTTCATATTCAACTAACTTTTTGTACACTGAGAACTTGTTAAATGGTCTGCAGATTACGAGATTAAATTTCTGATTTAAAGTTCAAACGAAAGGGGGAATTTTGCGTAAATTTATAATTATCCGTGCCCATATACCATTTATTTTGGGTAATTAATCTAGTTTTACGTATACGGGGCCTCGCGATATCGTCGATTCTAGACGGGAATTCGGGTGGTTTGTTTGACATATTTTTTTTTAGAAGTGGATTAACGCTTCCTAAGTTTGAAACTGATCTACGCATTATTGTTTTCCCTAGAAATTTTGGGTTCTGCTCTGTATATACAAATTAAATCAGAGAGAGTAACGTACTGTGGTCCGTTCATTTTATTCATGAATGTGAATTTATGTACATATATATAACTTGGGGTTGTTATCCTGATTTTTTTTATGCCTTTTATGCTTCATACATATATACTTTTGGCTTGTATTGATTAATTATTTTTCTGGATCATTATATTTGGAAGTCTGTCAATTACAATTGTGTTTTATTCTGTCTTGAACAATAAGTTTAATATTACCAAGCAAGGTAAGTTCGCATCCAGGAAGGTTCCTGTTTACCCAAAGTCATCTTCAAGGAGGAAAGGGTTTTTTTAAACAGGTGGCGCCTAGGCTTACATCGAACCACCCTTCTTCGACTGTAGCTAGTCGAACCCTTGTCCTTGATACCTGGACCTTGTTTAGAAATTTGATGTTTTGATAATTTGTGTGTATAAAACTATTTTTGTTGTCGCCGTCGATTAACTAGGCGTCACAATGTAAGTATTATAATTATATTTTAGTATTTTGTTTTTTTTTACAAATAAAAATATGTTTTGGTGCTTTTTATTGTGTCTCTTATTGATGTCACATATTACGTGTGTACGTGGATTTTTAAGTGTTTTAGCTGCCGTCGTTATAGATTTTCTAATTTTTATTGCAGGTTGAAAAATGCTTTGAGCCCGGAGGAGTTAGAAAAAGCATTGGAAGAGGTAGTGAACGAATTAGCAGAAGAAAGGTTTACGATGCAAAGTCAAAGGGAAGAATATAGTAACGTGATTGATGAAGAATTTGATAGCGATTCAGAATCAGAGCAAGAAGTAATTGAGAGGAATGACTATAGCAGTGATTCTGAACAATCAGCAGATGACGAGGAAGAGGAAGTTGAGGTAATCGAACAAGATGGAACTTATCGGTTCTTTATTGGAAAAGACAATGACACACTCTGGATTAGTCAGCCTGTTACTTCAGGTAAAGTTAAAGCAAAAAACATCATAAAAATCCTGCCCGGTCCAAAAGGAAATGCTAAACAAGCAAAATCCGAAATTGATGCATTTGGTTTGTACATTACTGATGAAATGATTGATGCTATTGTGACATACACCAACATCTATATTAAATATAAAAAAACCTCTGTAAATTATTCGAGAGAAAGAGACTGCAAAACCACATCAAAGACCGAAATCAGAGCAATCCTAGGTGCAGTAATTTTAATTGGCATCAAAAAAGGCAGTCATACGAATTGTTTGGAGCTCTGGGATTCAGATGGCACGGGATTAATTCTTTTGCGTGCACTTTTCAGCTACAAGCGTTTTCTTTTCTTGCTTCGCTCTCTCAGATTTGACCACATATTTACTCGAGAGGGGAGAAAGTTACAAGACAAACTCGCTCCGATACGTGATTTTCACCAAAAGTTTGTTAGCAATTGCATTGCTCATTATAATCTAAGTGAATTTGGTACGATCGACGAGATGCTTCATCCTTTTCGAGGTCGATGCTCATTTGTGCAGTATATTCCTAACAAACCTGCAAAGTACGGAATAAAAATGTATGGACTCTGTGACGCAAAAACGTTCTATACCCTCAATTTTGAAATTTACTGCGGCAGGCAACCACCAGGACCTTATGCTTTGTCTAACAAACCGACTGATATTGTGAAAAGGTTGATTGTACCAATAGAGAACACAAAAAGAAATCTCACTACTGATAATTATTACAGCAGCTTTCCGTTGGCTGAGTATCTGTTGCGAAAAGGTATAACTTTTTTAGGAACCATGAAGAAAAACAAGAAAGAGATACCAATGGAATTTTTGCCTAACAAAACCAGACTTGTGAACTCTCATCTTTTTGGATTCCAAGAAGAGTTCTGTCTTACTTCGTCCATTCCAAAGAAAAACAAGGCTGTTATATTATTGTCCACAATGCACAATACCCCAGATGTGGATGCAGATTCAAACAAATCGTTGGTCAATTTAGACTACAATGCCACAAAAGGGGGTGTTGATACCGTGGACCAAATGAGTGCGTCATATAGTACATCTAGAATTACAAGAAGATGGCCTCTCGCTGTATTTTTTAGACATCTGGATATAGCTGGAATAAACGCCCACGTTATATTAAAATTTAACAATTTGGACAACAAAGACAGAAGACGGGTATTTTTGAAAAAACTATCACTTGAACTGATGAAAGATCAGTTGAAACAAAGAGCTCTGATGCAATCGCTGCCTAAAGATATTTATTTCTTTTTGTCCAAGTACAGAACTGAAGAAGGACCTGCGAGAGATCAAGTGAAGGCTGGCATTTGTTTTATTTGTGGCAGTCACAAAAACAACAGAACCAAACAAGTTTGTAATAACTGTGGAAGAAATACTTGTAAAAGGCATAGTTCTATATACATAAACTGTCTGAAATGTAAAGAGGAGGAAATGGAAGTAGAATAAGATGTTGATCTAGAATCTAGATATTTGTGCTCTTAGAAGTCCTATTTGTTTATATAAGTTTATTTGGAACATGGTTTTTTATTTACTACAAATTTTGTGTTAATTCAAGAAAAATTTATTTATATATTGATATATATTTTTGTTTCGTTTACTAAATAAATTTTAAAGTATTGAATGGCATTTTTTGTACAATTTGAAAAATAAAATACTTTGGGGCAAAATAGCCGCGGCGCGCCCGCTCGTGGAATTTCGAAAGGCGCGCCCGCCGGAGCGTTAATTTCCGAGATGCCTAATATAACTTTATTCCTGATCATTTCCTTTACCAACTCCACCTCCTTTCCATGTTCCTACCTTGTCCTTTGTTCTGGCTTAGGTTGTCTCCCAATCTTCCGTCCGTTTCCGAGGCCGTCGTTTGTTCTCTGAATCTAAGTACCTTGCGCGGGTGATTAGCCCAACGGCAAGGGCTCCGTTACCTCGGGACAACTGACCTTTGGTCCACGGCCGCTTATTGTGAATATTCACGGCAATGCTGTCTCCAGGACTTCCCTCCATCCGCCGCCCGGGGATGCTCTCTCTAGGAGTGAGGTCTCCCGAGAGTAAAGAGTAAAGATCGATATATGTAAATTAACTTGTTCACTATTTCAAGACATCCCTGTTGTAATAGAACCATTTGTATTAAATTGATGACGAACGTTTTTCTTAAAGATCCTACATATAAAAGTTAAAGATAGAATTTTATTAGACAAAGAAAATTTCCTGTCTTTTTTTCCAACTGGATTGTTAACTTGAATTAGTAATTTTGAAAATGCTGTAGTAATTGAATATTTCGTTGCCATCGCCAGTTTTCTCTGACAACTAAATACCTTTGACCTTCCTATTTAGTAATCGTGCAGTACCCTGCAATTTACTTGCCCTTCTATACAAAGCTCGGTTGTTAATTCCTCATGTCGTGAAACGCCCACCAATTGCAGAGTGGTTCTAAAAACAGAAATAACTAGTTTTGTGGTAAAGTGGTAAAATATTATTACAGCAGTTCAGATAGTTACGTTTATTATAGTGTAACAGGACGCCAGGGGAGGTTTAGTTATGATTTTACCCTTGGTCCTTACAACTTCTGCTTATACCTAATTAAACTAATTTAGCCTGCCCGAGCGGTAAGGAGGCTGCTAACCATCAGGACACCTTGGTGTTATATTGGAACTAATGACTTACCTTGAGCTTGTTGTGGTCGTCCCAAAGGTAGATGCAACAATCTGTTTACATAAAACTATTGACTCTTTAACGGCACAGTTAAAAATGAATAAAACACTAGGGGAGTAAGTCTAAGTTAATTTATTATAATGATGATATAAAGATGAACAAATAAATGAAATAATTTTAATTGACAGAAAATGAAATGGTGACTTGCAACTTATAAAAAGAACTGGGACTTACTTGCTCGCGGAAATAACTAAAGACCCGGTTCCTTACTGAATTTAGAATTGAGGTGTTTTATGAAACAAAACTAGTTCAAGACTGTCTAAGCTAATCTTTCTTCCTTACCAAGTCAGCTGTTTGAGGCGGGAGCTTTTTTCAAACTCAGGCCCTTTGTTAAAGGTTGTATCAATTGAGCTCTGTTCTAAATGTGCTTGTTGCCCACTATTGATACGCTTTGTTGCCCTTTGTTTACTGACCCCCGACTGTGTAGGGCCAAAGCACTGAGCTTTTAAATATATTTATTGGTATTCGACGTTTAGTACTAATTCCTCCACGTTCTGACAAACCGTTTGGCTAGTTATAAGTTTTTCACAGTCAGCCTGGAACTGTGTAATTTAAATGACCTGCCAAAAGGTAATGTAAATTTATGATCGGCGAGTTCCTCCGAGTTCTCGAGTGGCAACAAAACAAACACACATGTTAATTGAGCTCCTTTTTAGCAGCTACAAATAGCGGCTATAAATTCAGAAATGTTCAAACTACAATAAATTTTAAAACAGACTTCAATAAATCTTAAAACATTTAGCGAAGAAGATAATGGCTTTTCTGACTTTCGGGTTTGGTGTCCGACAATTTTTAACAATGCCCCGCGTAGATCTGTTGAACCTAATTCAACTAAATTACTATAAATTCGGAAAAGGTCGAAAAGTATGCAATTGTGCCATAAGGACCCCAACAATGAGTTTAATAGTTTGTACATCTAAAACTATGAAAACCGAAGGCTTGGGTTTCCGGACAGTTATTAAAATGCTCAATTTTGAAAGATTTATGAATCTTAGAATGTCTGTTTTTCTATTGTCTGTTTTCTAAATGGAACTCTGTTCTTTACAGCCTCCGTTATTTTTCTGATAGGCGTAACTGTCGAACACTAAACTAGAATTGGACAAACCGTCATAAAACAAATTTGCAATAAAAATTTGTTACAATAGCAAGAAACTAACAAATACATTATTTCAATGAACCAATTCATTTAAAAAACAAGTTGTAACAGTTAGGAATTTATGAAATATTCAGAAGATTTCTGTGAACTTTCTTTAAACCTTGACAAAAGTCACACACGTAGACATCATCGTCTTCTTTACAAGCAGCACACTGATCGTGAGCCACTTATGACAAGTGCAAGACCGGATCCAGCCCTCTCCAGTGGCCGATTTTGAAAAATGTTTCAGAACAGTATAAACACTCAGTATCACTATCGGATTCGATTTTCTTCTGAGCTCCTTGTATCTTCTTTTCGGCTAATTTTTCGGATCGATTTAGTTCGCTTTTCCTTCAATGCTTTTCCCTGTCTATTTTTTTCTTTTTGTATTTTTCTTTTTTTAGCTCTTCATCATCTTGCTTTTTTCTTTGGCCTCTTCAAGCGCCGTCTTGTATGGAGTGCTGGTAAGCACAACAGATCCAGCAGACTTTGGTTTGGTGGTGCAACGTGCGCCTTTGATCTTTGGAAGACGCTGGCAGTCTATAGGTCTACTATAAACAAACGATAAGTTCAGATTCGCTAGTGGAGTTGTAGGAGTGGTGACACGTGGGTCTTCGTTAATAGCATTATGTGAACGTGAGCTGGGTCCAGGTTGTGGATCGTCGATATTATTGGTAATTTCAGAAGGATTTTTACGACCTGGTAGAGGTATTGAGGTATTTTGCAAACCATTTTCTCGGTCCTCTGGTTGATTAGTTACGTCGGCAGCAATAAAATCAGCATCGCTGAAGACTTCCAGATCGTAAGGGACAATTCCCGTTTTTCGGAATGAATTTATAGAGTTCTGTGGTGTGCAAGCTTTAAGATAGGCGTCGCAAAACATCTGCCTGATTTGGAAAGCTGTAACGGTTCTTCCTGGATGGTTATTGATCCACTTTTCTAGGGCTTGGTCGGTGTATGCACTTAGTGGAAACATTACGTCCACATCCAGCGGTTGCACTTTGTGGGAGCAATGCGGGGGAAGAACTAGCAAGGTTACAAAATTAGACCTCGCCTTTGTTATAACGTCTAAATTTTTAGTGTGAGATAAATGCGCATCCATAATGAGCAACGTAGTGTCATCTTCAGATGGTTTAGAAAAAGATAGAAAGTGGTCAAACCATGATGAAAACACATTCAGCTTCATCCATCCAGTTTCATTGCATGCGGAAACTGTTCCAGGTGGTGCACCGTCCATGAGCTGTGCCTTCAAACGCTTTCTATTAAAAATCAACATTGCCGGAATAAAAGTTCCGCCAGCAGTCATGCAAAGTACCGCAGTGGTAGATTCTCCACGTTCCGCTGAAGTAACACGTGCGACTTGCTTTCTGCCTCTTTTGGCGAATATTTTAGAACTTTTGTCTGGGACCGTTGAAATAGATGTTTCTGTGTGGTGGAAAATTATGTTTTATAAGGACATCCTTGAGAAGATTAAAAAATTTAGTTACAACAGTTCTGTTAAACACTCTTGCTCGAGCTGGTATTTACTTTTTTTTCATAAACTGTTCTTTGATAACTTTCCAACTGCCTTTATGGTTTTCTTTATTTCTTTGTGTGCAATAAGAATAGAAGAGGTTTTCTAAAAGCCACTTTATTTATCTTATCAGTAATATCACATGCTGCTGACTCAAAACGAGACATGCATTAGGGATGATGGACTCTATATATCCTTCGAAGATGGGCCTAGTACCCCATTAAGGATGGACCTGGTATATCAAATGTGGAAGTGCAAAAAATATTCCACGATATAACATTAAAAGAATCACAAAAAAATAACAATTTAATAAACACTTCTCTCTCTAAAAAAGAATCGTAAAAGATTTCGAATTTAAACCGTCAGTTATTACCATAAACGGAAAATGAAACTTCGTCGATGCCTATCTTAACAATATCTACTAAGGGGGAATTACTGCTAGTCAGCATAAATTTGAAATTGTTATCGGTATGACAATTACAAATTTTCATATTACATATTGTGCCACCTTTAGTGATTTATTTAAACTTCTTCTTGCAGATTCTTCATGAAACTGTACTATTAGCTTAACACACAGCGCAATCTCTTGAAGAGCCACACTTTTAAAGGGATTAGTGCGGTAGCAGTATATTCAACTTATTCCATTCTGGTAACGTTTGTAAACAGCTGAGCACTTTCTGAGAAAGATGATAAGAGAAACCATTTAGTGTTGCCTGTTTGTGCATTCATTCTATTTTGCTGCCAGTGTTGGCCGAGCGGTGTTGTGGATTAGAAAGTGCTTTGTTTGTACTTAAGGTAAGTAGCAAAATAATGGCATTCGGTTCAAATAGGGTATAAAATAAAACGTAAAAATAAAACAATATGGCTGAACTATTAATGGTGTACATGATAATAATGGGGTAATTACACAGTTAAGTTTTTTTAGTTATTAGATAATCCAGGGTATCAAATTAGTCAACATGCAATACTAACAATAACAGATGTTTATATCAATTCTATGTCGTGGTATATTATTTGTATATTATTCCCCCAGAAGCCTTGATAAGAACATCAAGGTCGCGCAGTTTTACAAGAAAACGGAAATAAACTAAATACTAATACGAATTGAGAGATTATTATTTATGTAATATGCATGTCGATCATCGCTTTAACATGACTAGATTAGAATAGCACAGAAGGTATTTATGTTTATGTAATAACACTGTTATCTATACTGTTTATCAGAAAGCGTCGGAAAAATGTGCAGCCAGGCATAAAATATCCAAGGCCAGCAGACTAAAGTAAATTATGAAAATTCGGGTCAGCTATTTTCTAGGAATATGCTTTTGCGACATTCATTTCTTTGCTTTCATAGCAATAAATAAACCGAGTACACTCATATTCATAAAGTATTAGTCGATGAAAAATATCTAAAACAAAAATAAAAAACCAGTACCTAAGTATACAGGGTTGCTCATTAGTGCATCAAAGTCCAAAATTGGCATTATCACAGTGATTTGGAAATTTTTCTTTTTTTTTAAGTGGTCTAGTGCCAAAATTCGCACATTTTAAAAATATTTTTAAATATGACTCACTACGGCGTAGCACCTTCAAGATATTACTTTTTAAATAAAACACCCTGTATATTTTTACATTTTGGAATTAATCGTAAAATTACCTTTCCAACGATCTTATGTTTTATGATTTTGGATTTTGGATGAGGCGTTGCCGAATTTACCTAAAAAAACGTGAACATTTTGGTCAACGCAAGGTTTTACTAATTAATTCGGTGCGTGAGTATTTACGATTAAATATGAATACATATATCGCGGTTATGTAGCCAGGTGATGTGCTAAAACGACACAACCACCAAATATTAATTTTAGTATATATGGTGTACCCTCTGTATATTTAATCATTTCTTTGGTTAAAACGTGATTACTTTTAGTTCTTATTTTATGGAAATTTATTACGCATCCCTCTCATTTAAATTTTCTAACAATTGTTTGAATGGTTGGAATACAAGGAATAGGTCTTTGTGGATATTTTAGTGAAAATAAGTCTCTCACAGTTCTTAAGCTATTACCATTCTGAAACCACATTAGAATTTCCACTTTTTCGTCTTTAGTGTACATGGTTGTATAAAAAAACGCAAGAAGACACTAAATACAGACTAATTTAATTTTTGAAACTTGAATTAATTTGATTGTGTTGGCCACAGCATGCTTTAGTTGTCTGTATAGTTGGTTGCCTACACAAGAGGAGTCGTTGACGCGTTCTTTTTAAAAGTATACATACGCAATGTATACTAAAAAGAAAAATTCCCTGAATAGAGCAAGGACTATATAAATAGGGTGTATCGGAAATTGGTACAAATATTTGAACCAGTAATAGATTGGCTCAAGTAGTATTCAATGGTACTATTCATTTTTAAAAAATCATTAAGTTTATTTTTTTGAATTAAAAAATAAAATAAAATTTTGTTTGAGAACTGCTGATGATACATAGAAAATGAATTTAAGCTGTAGAAGTTTATTACCTAATTGTAAAGTAAATCCAAATTGGTAAACACTTAAAAACTTGTCTGGCTTGTGATAAATTACGGAATTGGGAGGGGTCAAGGTTTAATTGAAGCAGTTGGACATTTCTGTAATTAGAGGGCATTTAATAATTTCATTTACCGCTAAAATAAACTTTTACGTTTACTTTATCGTGGGGTATAAAATCTATGAACAAGTGCTGCTTCTTGCAAAAAAAAAACTCCAAACGCATAAAGAATTTAAAAAAAGTACTAATTTATTTCAGAATACCCATCATTTATTTAAAACAATTTTAACATAACCGAAAAAAACATAAAAAACAGTTTACCTCAAAAGTGAAAAGTGGATATCAATAAATGACGACCACAACTGAGAACACAAGCATTGAATTACGTATCGTTGCGAAAACGATAGGATCTTGCCGAATCCTATCGGCAGCGTCT
>JABXWE010057372.1:0-10020 GCA_014611495.1 Limonius californicus | reverse complement strand
ATTCTTGGACAGATTTTAAAATTTCGCGTGTGTAATATTTCTCTTTCTAGTTGTTACACGTTAGCAGTGATTTAAATTATTAACCAACGTGCAATTGTAATTCAAAGTGTATAGTTCGCCAGTTACTACCTGTACGTTTTTCTTGTAGCATTTAAATTAATTTTAATTTCAATGGCAACTTCACACATTTATTACAAAAATGGATTCGGAATATAAAACACTTTACTACCAGATGTTAACAACAATATAAATCTTTTAGTAAACTTTTATTGAGTCGTACGAAACCAACCAAATTTGATTCTCCTGAGTGTTATGACAATGCATTTATAATCCCTAACCATTGGAAGAGGCGGATGTATGTACGTTTTGAAGCGTGTATAGGTTTTGTGCAACAAATTTTTGGGTTCCAAACCGTAATGCTATATAGCCTTCCTTGTAGATATTTTTAAATATTTATTCTGGAAAAGGAAATGATTTTATTTCGGTAAATTATTGCCTATAAAATTGCCAGCTGAATAAACTCGTTTAAGATGCGATGTGAACCTTGGAAAATTGAAATCGTACAGCGATTAAAAATTAATTCAAAATTGAATATTCTCCTTTCTTGACTTTGGCTTGCAAAAGCATAATTAAATTTCTTTTTTATATATCCGTGTTCTAAATTTGAAATAGACACCAATTTTAAATATCTTGCATAAGAGGCCCATGAATAATTTTTTTGGGTTTAGTACAGGGGAATATTAATTACTCAGTAAAGTTTTGTGAATCAGTATTTTTTAATTCTTTACAACAATCGTATTCATACAAGGTGATTCAAAAGATTTGCAAGAAACTTTAACCATGTATAGCTGAGGTTATTTAGCCCCCAAATCACCTATTAAGATTCTTCAAATTCGGCGCCGTTACGGAGAAACGGCGCTTCAAAGTTTTTTTTTACATCAATTCACAAAAATGTAAATACATTTTTTGTTTCCTGTCCGATTTTAATAAACTTTGTTGTTTTATGACATGTTTTTTACAGCTTCTGAATTCTGTTTTCTAAAAAAAGGTTTTTACTAATTTTTTCGGAAATTAAAAATTTAACTAGTTATTTAACCGAGTTTCGAATAGAAATTACAATTTATATACCTACCCCCGATTTACACATCACCAAATCTTTCACACTCTGGGTCGAATTTTCACACTTTTGACAGTCAATAGTACATTTTTTGGCTCGAAATTAAGCTTGGACTGTTACTTGTCCAAAGCAAGGAAATGTATTAAAACTGAACAAGAAACAAGAACGTTATTTACATTTTAGTGAGTTGATGTAAAAAAACTGTGAAGCACCATATCTGCGTAACGGTGCCGAATTAAAAAATATGGTAGTTGATTTAGGGGTTAAATATCCTCAGCTAAAGTAGTTAAAGTTTTTCAAATGTGTTTAAAATCGCCCTGTCTATTCGTTCCCAGTTTCCTTGTCTAAAAGGATTTCAACTTCACGCCATGGCTCTGCTCTAGCTTCAATCCAAACTCTATACGAAACTTTAGATGATTAGTTATATTAGCTAAACTGTCTACTTAATTTAAATTTTTTATTGTTTGGAGCTTTGTATTGTAAGTTTGACATAACGTTACATTACTTTGGGTTGTTTGCTTAAAAACTGACTAAAAAATTCCAGGAGCCATATATATTGTTTTCATTATTTAAAAAATAAAACAAACTGGCAACATTTTCAGAAAAAGACAAGCCTAGAAACAATCTAGTCTGGGACACACAAAACCTGACAATCTTAATTACTATGATGATGCATTTGTTTGCAAAGAAAAGTGTTTACTGTACAACAATCAAAATCGTTAAACACTGCAATCAGTAGACATAAGTAACGTTAATATTAAAAAATACAGATTTTAATGAGCCTGGCGTGTATACGACCATACAATTACATACCATGAAATATCTGGAAAGCCAGTCGTTACAGAATTTTTTTAATATTTCCCTAAGATTCACTAAGCTTTTCTATTAATCTGCCGTTGTACTGGGTCACCGTTTTTTTGATATATTGTACGTGCAGTCAACTCTACAAAATAAGCAGATTAACTCGTTAATTCTGATAGTTGTGAATAAATTACTTTCACCAATCAAAATAAATTGAGAATTAGTGTTAGCATTATTTACTATTTTTCTGCAATAAGCCAGGACAACTGGAAAAGACCAGGACATACTTCAGGGTTCAGTTCTTTGTCGAAAATTAGAGGACGTGTATTTTACCTCTAACATCTGAAGATACTTTCGATTTAAAAGATATTTGCTAGGGGTTGTCAGTTACGGGGAATATGCTTTAATACTTGTACAACACCTTCTAGCCCAAAGCTTTCTAAAAATTAAATGTAAACTTAACTGTAATAAAATTTTTCCTTGCGATGGGCCGTTTTCGAGACATTTCAACTTTCAGGAAAAATCAAGTTGTCATTGAAGTTTGAGAAGTTAAAGAGATTTCGTAAGTTTGGGATCAGATGGCGGCGGTCACTGTAAGTAAAAAAGTTTAGATAAAATGATTTCGTTGCGAAGATGCCTCTCTGGGAAGAGATCATTTTAAAAATGTTTCCTTCCTCTTCCATAAGTACACTTTTTTAACGTTCTGGTGAAGAGCTAAGGCTCTAAATAAATAAACCACAGTATATGACTGTCGTGCATTCTTTATTTTGTATATAATTTTTGTTTTGCGTTATCTTACCGCCTAGATCTCATACTAAACAGGCAAGAGGCGGGAGTTTTGAATATCTGTAGTAGGTAATATCCCGTATGTATAAGGCTATTTGCAGAGAAAAAAATCATTTTATTGGTAACTAATTCAAGATAAGCCAGTGATGGCTGCAGTGCTTAGAGATGCTTGGAAAACCGCGTCCTAGATCTCGCTCTTTCAAATCAATCAATTCAGGACAGAAGCAGACAAATTTCGAACAGTCGCGGCAATTAAGAAATTAAACTGATTCCAATATCTCCACTTTAATTTCAAATTAATTAACATCAATACCATTTACTTCTCTGCAACTGTATGTTTTAGCTATAAACTTTATATCATTTACAGCAGAATTGCCAATAGAATCAGTTGAAATTAATAATAATATTGTTTGAACTTCTTAATTAACAAAACCAAAATTTCAAACCAATTTAATTTAAATATTGCGTATTAATTACAATTACTTAGTATTTGTACTGCGAAATACGGTTACAATATCTACAAATAAAGTGCAAAAATGAAAACCAATATTTCTTATTCAAAAATTAAACATATCTGTATTTATATTTTAAAAACAACTAATTTCGACTGATTGGAGATGTATTTTTGCATGAGCATATGTACTTAGTAAAACACAATCTGCAATTGAAAACACACTGAATTTTATGACACTGATACAAAAAAAATACCGTATGTTATTCTTTGGTTTTCAAACTTATTGCTGAATGTTGGGCAAAAATACGCATTCATTTATTTAATAAAAAATGCTTTCCAAAAGCGCCATCTCATCGTGTGGACCCTGAACTACCCACATTTTGGGCTCCACTACGTCCAAACTGCCTATAGATGCAAGGGACGAGGGATCGATCCTGGCTGACGTCGGTGAGATTTTTCTGAAAGTTGGCCTGTCGGATGACAAATAAAGCCGTAGGTCCCGTGCCACTACGATGTGTAACACGTTAAAAGTTCCTACTGGAGTTGGAACTATCCCAGATAGGCAAAAAAAAAATATATATATATAATAGCTACAGTGTACTGGGTCTATTGTAAATAGAGATGTTCGGAAAACCGCGTCCTAGATCTCGCTCAATCAAAATACACAATGTACAATACTATGTCCATATCAGATGATTATCTGCTATTCTATTTGGTCATATTTATGTATAACTAAACGCCCTAACTGACACCTTCTATTGACTTATAAGTTATATTTTGGCATACATATACCTGTATTAAAGCGGTAGGATACGTACCAAATTTTATTGAAATCGGCGAAGGGTTTTCTGAGATATACAAAAACACAGTTTTCAGGGACCTTGACTCTATTAAAATATCGAAATTTGTGAAAGCAAAAAACATACCTATGTAATGTTTAGTGAAGTACTTGCACCAAGATGGGTCGCACCTTTTCCCTTGTGTAATTGATTCGTAAGTATGAAAGAGGAGGTTGGCTGCAAGTACCTGAAACACCCTTGATTATTAATTTTTATAACTTAGTAGTAATTTGGGTACCTTAATTGGATATTTCGAATAACACTGCAAAAAGAGGACATGGTTTGAAAGCGCCGAAAAAAATTTAATCTGAAAAGGGTTAAATAGGATTAATCCATTAGCTTAATTTCAATTACCTAAATTACAATTTTTAATTAAATCTGCTTGATTTAGATCCATGCAAAGTGATTTCGATTTATTCGTAGTGATTTAAGTTCGTTGGGCCAAAATTACATTTTGACTTTAACTTTTAATTTTACATTCATTTCTAAATTATGTACTAAACAAGCTGGTGGGTTATACATAAAATAAAGCTACCAAAATTTTGAATTATTTATTTATTTTCTTCGTATCCATCGTTCAACAAAGTTGTAATTAAACAAATTACTCTACAGTTTCAGAAGGAAAAGCCATAACGAATGTAGGAGTTATTAAACAATTTTACGCCCTATGTCATTATGTTGGATGAAGTAATTTTAGAGATTTTTCGAAACGTATTAGAAATTACAGGCTCCATTAAGGCTTGTGCAAGGAATTATACCGTGTGTTGGAAATTTCCTGATAAGCTAATTGTTTCCGTCCCACCACTCAGCACTTAATCCCACTAGCACGATACGATCTATATAACTTGTGGGATGTTGATAGCAAGCTCTCGCAATAACATCCGAAATTTTCGTATATTGATTGATTTCTTTATCAAACAGTATTAGATTTCACTTTAGGGTCGGGTAAAATTTAAATATGTATAAGCAACGGATCGGTAATTCGACGTATATAAGATGCTTGAAATTCCTTCTGCCAAAGTTTAAACACAAAAACTGTTAGTCGTTTCAAATATGGCGTAGAGCAATCACTAACAAAAAATTAAGGACGACGTCGAAGCAGTTTTAATAGCAGCAATCAAAATGACAAGATATTTGGGATGTAACCTCTATAAAGTTTTAAATTGAACTGTGTTCTCGGTACAACGTCTTGTAAGCTACAAGTTAGTTAAATCGCTTCTTAGATCACAGATAAGATAAAGAAAACTGCTCTTAAAAAAAGTGAAAGGAATGTCTTGCTCTGCCAATAATTCACCAATTGATTATTGATTCAAGCGATGTTCTGCTGCAAACCTCTACTCCTGCATATCCAATGAATTTTCTTATTTTTATGTCTTAATTCTGCGAAGAAGCCCATCATATGTAAAACGGAATATCCTGTTGTACTGTCAATTTGAAAATTATTTGAATTGTTTCTTACGTCTGAATTGAAGATGTGAGGAGCTGCATAATGAAGAGGCCAAAGAAAAAAAAACAACAAAGCACAGTGGAAAAAGTTACCTTTAGAATTTAGATTTTCTGATGTATACGTTTTCGAAATTATAATTAATTTTAGGTTGCTTTCTGGTCAGCGTTGAGTCTGAATGACAAGTAACAATTATAAATGGGTAACCCTAAGGTAACACAACAGGTAGATGAAATTGTTGTTACATAAGGCCAGAAATGAAAGTCATCACGATGCTCGGTGTGCGTGATCTTGCAGGTACGGTAAAACAAGACTCAAATTAGCCAGACTTTTTTACATTCTTTAATAAATTGGTTGTTATTATTGTGTTCACTATTTTTAGCTCGAAAAGATATGATCAATCTATAACTATTTTCCTGATTTTCTAGAAGCTTTTTTAAATTTGCAATTAGGTAACGTTAAGTTTTTTTCTAAAACAGACAGTAATAGATTTTATTACTTCGAGTCAGCTCCATGTCAGATGATGATGAAAAGATTTATATAATATTGTAAATTAAAACAATAAGAAGTAGAACATATTCTGAGTTAATTTTACTAGACCGATAAATGTAACTTCTTCGACGTTTTGAGAGTGTCTCAAAAAAGTTCAATATTGCTTTTTGTCACTTTGAATTTCTACTCATATTGGGAATATTTCTAGAAGAGTAGTAAACAAATTAGCGCATTGGAAATAGAGTCAAATTGCACCTCTGTATCTTCCAAATACAAATACTCCCATTTAACTAAGAGTATTTTCTACACGATTTTTATTAAACCAGGTAAATCATACCAGTATTTTAAAATTTTTTAAGTATTTGCTATCAAGGCACTTCTGTTTAAATCATATGTTATCCTCAATTTTACAGGGTATCAAAAACTTCGAATCACACGCTCTAGAACGTAATAGAATAGCTTAATAATGATATAAAGCTTTAAACCAGAACTAAATTTCCGATTCCCTTGCAAACAAAGAAAATACTTTGTAGCGTCAAAAAATTAAAACGTGTCGGTTGAATCAATGTCAACTGTCACGTCGAATTACTTCTGAAATATAAATTAACGTTGCAAAAGCACGATTGAATTTCAATAAGAAATTTCTAAGCTCCCTTAGCTCAGCTTCGGTAGAGTAAGTGGTCTTGAGTTACATTGGATTCTGAAAATAATTTGATCCTAGAATAACTCCTTAATTTTCTTCATAATTGAAAGCAGCTTGTAATAAGAATCTTTAGAAGAGTTTAACGATACAAATACTTGGACCAAGATGTCTTACGATATCCACAGTTTTTAAAGTCTAAAACATTTCTGTTTTTTTCAGAAGTATTTATATATTACACAACAATAAACTACGAAGTAAATACGAGGACCATTCAAAATATTTGTGTGTTTAGCGAAAACCGTACCGAACAATAAATATCAGTGGAAAATGTTTCTTGTAAATAGTTCTTAGACAAGCTATTTGTCGATGGCAGATTATATCATTTTAATCCAGCAAAATCATATTCTACTACTAGTAAGAGCTGATAATTCTGCTGGGATTAAACCCAAATTTTGATATTAAAACTTTATATTAAAGCTATTTTGTAATCATTCACAGCCTGCGCGATTTATAAATCGTTAAAAGACACAACTTACGCCTCGACAAAACGTGTTTATTATTAAATAAAAGAATTTGCGAAACCAAGCGTGAAGTGTAGCCCACGACTTCAGCTAGCATATGAACATGTGGAAGCTTAAATTTTATATTGTTTACCATCGGTGTATTATTTGCATGCAATCGTGTAACTAATCGTATAATAAGTCATTCGAATGCTGGTTAATAAGTATAATTTAAATCTAAACAGTATATTTCACTTGTAGAATAAAGGTACCATGACACATTGGTTTCTCTCTCTAAGAGTGCTTTAGCTATTACGAGACGCAGCGATCTTCTCTCCTGTGCCTGTGTTGTGCGTTTAGAGTGCCGCAGACGTAGAGGACCTACGGTTTAACGTGGTCACCGAACCACGGGAGGTGTAATCACTTCTACTCAAGAGAAGATTTACTAAGCAGAATACCTCGCTGGTTTGCCATTGCCTTGTGGGGGACAACGGCCTTTAAAAATCCGATACTGGGACTTGAACCCAGGACCTTCAGCTTAGAAGTCTAACACGCTAACCTCTAGCCCACGGCCGCCTCAAGTATTGGTTTAACAGACTTTAACTAACAAAATAAGGAACTGCCTAGAATTACAATTTATAATATCGCTTTGGCCTATTGCGAGAAAAATGCAGATTCGGTTTAATAGATCTAGTCCGCCCCTGACTGACTGACACAAATTTAATAGAAAAATAAATGCAAACGTAACTAAACAATGTATTTCTCTATTTTCTTTCCTATGCCCGTGTTGTACGTTTTTTAAAGTATCACGGACGTGGAGGACCTACAGCTTAACGTGTCATTCGAATGACGGGAATTGTGTAACCACTTTTATTCCAAGATTTACTAGGCATACTACCTCTCCGCTTAGCCATTGTTTTGCTAAGAAGAAGAGACGTTAACGATGTTTCGGTGCTGAGAGATGAACGAACCGCAAGCATCTACTGTAGGAATCTAACGCCCTAACCTGTAGCCTGCTTCTTTAATGGTTAAAACCTTAAAAACCCATACGTTTTTCATGACCTTCGTTTACTGGTTGATTACCTCCCGTACTATATCTCTATTTATTTTCCCGACTGTCCATCTCTTATTCGCTAAAATTAATTTGCTTTGTTTCTTATTTTTTTTACATTTTTTTCTTTTTGCCTTACTTTCTTCACAAATTAGCGTTTATCTCTTACTCGCCTTTTCACACTTCATCATTGTTTATTCTTGTTCCTATTCCGCATTTTATCCTTCATTCATTTTGTAGAGTTCTTTTATTAGTTGACATATCCTATTTTCTCCGATACTTGATTTCTCATTATACGCGGGCAACCTTTTAGGTTTGTACAAAAACTAGCAAAGAAAAACTTTTTTGGGAACAAGCTGTTTTATTGATTTTCAAAATATTCGCCTTTAAGATTTATACACTTTTGCATGCGTTCAAATCAATTGTCGAAACATTTTTTCCACTCTGAAGTTGGTATGCCAAAAACATGATTTCTGAAGCCTTTAACAGCTTCTTGAGGAGATGAAAATCGCTGTCTACGCATTTTTTGTTTGACATTCGGGAACACGTTAATTCGATGTTTTTCTCCTCAAATAATCAATTGTTTCATGTGCTGTGTGAGAGCTGGCATTGTCATGATGAAGAACGATGCGACGTTTTCTGTTGTTCTGACTTCGTGGATGACTTCTGGCAAACACATTGTTGTATACCATTCAGCGTTAACTGAAGGAATGGTTACAACAAGTGCAGTACAACCATAGAAACAAGCGATCATTTTCTTGGAAGTGCTTCGTGGACGAACAACTTTTGTGGGATTCAGTTAATCTTGGAACACCCAAACAGTGGATCCATCTGGAATACATCTTTTTCATAGCTAAATGTTCATGCAAAATCGAATATACTGCTGTCTTCGATATCCCTAAGGCTGCCTCTATCTGACTGTAACTCAGCATCGATGTTTTTGGAATATCAACCGATTTTGATCGACCTTCACGAACCTCGTCACTGACAGACACACGACCACGACGAAATTCTGCAAACCAATTGTAAACAGTCTTTTCTGATGAGACTTCATTACTAAAAGTTGAACGAAGCGATTCTATGCATTGTTGTTGAGTTAGGCCTTTACTAAAATAGTAAAAAATCGATGTTTTTGGAATATCAACCGATTTTGATCGACCTTCACGAACCTCGTCACTGACAGACACACGACCACGACGAAATTCTGCAAACCAATTGTAAACAGTCTTTTCTGATGAGACTTCATTACTAAAAGTTGAACGAAGCGATTCTATGCATTGTTGTTGAGTTAGGCCTTTACTAAAATAGTAAAAAATCGATGTTTTTGGAATATCAACCGATTTTGATCGACCTTCACGAACCTCGTCACTGACAGACACACGACCACGACGAAATTCTGCAAACCAATTGTAAACAGTCTTTTCTGATGAGACTTCATTACTAAAAGTTGAACGAAGCGATTCTATGCATTGTTGTTGAGTTAGGCCTTTACTAAAATAGTAAAAAATCGATGTTTTTGGAATATCAACCGATTTTGATCGACCTTCACGAACCTCGTCACTGACAGACACACGACCACGACGAAATTCTGCAAACCAATTGTAAACAGTCTTTTCTGATGAGACTTCATTACTAAAAGTTGAACGAAGCGATTCTATGCATTGTTGTTGAGTTAGGCCTTTACTAAAATAGTAAAAAATCGATGTTTTTGGAATATCAACCGATTTTGATCGACCTTCACGAACCTCGTCACTGACAGACACACGACCACGACGAAATTCTGCAAACCAATTGTAAACAGTCTTTTCTGATGAGACTTCATTACTAAAAGTTGAACGAAGCGATTCTATGCATTGTTGTTGAGTTAGGCCTTTACTAAAATAGTAAAAAATC
>JABXWE010057369.1:0-10218 GCA_014611495.1 Limonius californicus | reverse complement strand
ATTTGTTTATCAAGTTTCAGTAGTTGTTTCAAGAGAAGAGTTCAACATGTGTGCATCTCCTAAAAGCCTCAAAGTTGTCAGATATTTAGTTAGTAACATTATTTCTGGGTGTAAACATTGTTAAATTGGCTAACCTAAATTTTTTGTGCTGTCTTAATAATAGTAGCTCTGAATCAAGACTGTTGATGACCGTTTCCAATAATTACTCTAATTTATATTTCGCGTTTTTTTTAAGAACTTTTGTTACTCTACTATATACGAAACATGAAAGAGAATATATAACAACAAGAAAAGTCCTAAATGTATGTACTTTACAAAGTGCGGGACTATAAAATTGGAACTATATCACACACATTAATTAATAAATTGCTTATTCATTTTATTCAATTTTCTGGAAAGGTGTTGATTGCATGGATTGATCGATTGGAATTCTTAAGGCACTGCAGCCACGAGGGCTTATTGTACCTTGACTACACTTAACCTAACTTAAGGATTTTTCAAAATCTTCAAAAAATTTGGTAAATCAGGAAGTCTGTTGTCTAAATTATTGTCTGTCATATACAATCATAAAAAATTGAGAACCAGATATTCCTTAAAAATGTACAACGCTATTGGTCAAACAATCTAAAATATCACACAAAACATAGTATATCCAACATTTAAACATTTTGTCATGTTAACTAACAAAACTTTATTCATTTCTACTATAACGTTCAAAGTTCCCCAGGTCATATAAGAATCATTTCCGGTCATAATTACCTTTATCTGAATTTTTCTTCGCAAAAAACCAATAGAAGTATTGTAAACTAAGAGAGAGAAACTTGGGATTTCTCTCCATAATAACCTGAGTGGTTAAGCGAGTAAATAAATAAATATGTAACAACTGAAGAAAAATTGTTACCACATTTTCAACTTTAACAAGAATACAATCTATTAAAACACTTGTGCTGAGCAAATGACGTAAAGCGTACATTATAGAATTAATTGAAAACCATAAAAATCGTGCTGTACAGTAATTTGGAATTATATAGAAATTATTAAACGTCACAGTCACACTAAATTTTTTTAATGTGTTAAATATAGTGGCGTACAGGAAATGACAACCGTTTCCGTCTCCTGAGGCCGCTGTAATTGCCACGATATTGGGAACGTGTTGTCACGTTGTCATTTCAGTAAGTGAGGTCACATTATGATTATTATTTTCATTTAAATATCATTAACACACTCCGTAATTGTTTATTATTCTCTGTTGAAATAATAAACAAAATATTTTTGTCGTATTCTGGCACAGCAGACAACTTCTAATTGCTTTAATTATGTATTTACTTTAGGAATACCTTATTGAGGGCCACAGTTGTAGAAATCACCTGTCTTATTAATTAATAAGCCAGACAATATTACTAATAATTTCAGGGCGTATTGGTTTCCTCCTAGTTTATACAGTGGTATACGAGATTCGAATGTTTAATTCTCAGACTAGCACAATTGAAAGACGCATAAATGAAAAATATTTTAAATATTTAATCAAAGTAAACTCCATTTACTTTAATATGATTATTGTAACGTAAAAGGTTTTCAAATAGCCAGCAAAGGCGTCTGGAGAAACTGCTTACAATTCAAAGTTGATAGGTTTCTTCAAAATTCTTTTAGTCATGATCCTTTGAGAATACTTTTCAGTTTAGGAAAGAGAAAAACGTCTGCTGTTACCAAATTATGTGAATACAGTGGGTGATTGATCTCAAAAACGCCGTATTTCATAAAAAGTTATATTACAGTTCATGCAGAATAGGCAGGTGCATTTTCATGCAACAAGATGCAACTACCGCCGAATTTCTGTCACATACTAAAAACGCACTGCAATATCCTCTTCGTCACTTCAATGGAGAATGCACTATTTAATATTTGTCCTTCAGGCTCAAATTCTTTGTGGATCACACCCGTTTAGGGGAAATAGTAATCTATTTGGTTTCGATTCCGGATTTTTGTAAACAAAACTTCTTGGGTGTTGGCGACAATTTTCCAGTTACTGGTGAAAATGCAGTTGCGAAAATTTGCATTGACGCTGCCAGTGGACGAAGTATGCACACAACGCTACTCTTCATTGCTTTACTTATCCCCAAGACTGTACGGTAGAAATTTTGCACGGACCGTCGTCTTTCTCAAATCTTGTAAAATGTGTCGAATCGTATTTTTGTTGATGCTGTGATTTGCCACCATTGGGAAGGTTTGGCGATTTTTGCAACAATTTCACGAACTCTAGGACCGAATCTATATTTCGAGACATCTGCGGACACCTGTTTCTAGCGCCACCTTGAACATTCTTACGTCCATTTATAAAACGTTTAAACGATTAAAACGCACCGGGACGGCTTAAGCTGTTATTACCATACACCATTTTCAACATTTCTTAAGTTGGAGCTTTTTCTATATACATCCACAGTTAAAAAACTGATATACTGGCTGGCGTCCTCAGCACAAACTAACAGCTGTTCGATCATCACTTGGCCACTCTCTATAGATAAATCTATGAAAATTAAAAGCGCTCTTACCTTTAGTTTAACTTTAGGCTACTCTAGTCTTACAGCTTCAATCTAGTATCAAATTTTCAAACATCGTACACGTCATTTTCAAGAGCACTAGAAGTAATCATATGAACGTAGAGAAACAGCAATCATGATTGTTCCAATTGTTGAACTGCGAATCAGAAGCTAACGTATTGGTACCTTCAATAACAGTAGACTAGCACTAGTAACTCTAGGCTGTAACAGAATTACTTCAGGAGTGCTATTGCAGTTGTATGGAGCTCTCGAAGATATCTTAAAAGATAATGTAGGTGACTACGGCAGCGAAGAGACAAACAGGATTGCAGAACTTTACGAATAATATCAGCAGACTCTCGCCGAAGTTTGCCAAATACTGTTTGCAACTGCCCCGTAAAATCTTCGAATCGTCGTAGAAATAGTGTCTAGACGCTATACACTCAAGAAACATTCACAGGGTGGGAATAGCCGACAGATCCAACTGTCAAGATTGTAAGGAGGATAACGAGACCGTTTAACACATTCTGTGTCATTCTCTTTTTTCTTCTTTCCGTGGGTTCGTCTACTCATGGTTCCGAAGGCACTTCAGCCTATAAAGCTTATTGTGTTCACCCTGGTAGTTAATCACACCCAATCCGCTTTCTGGTACCCTACATAGCGTACATGTCACTCACGAGGTGTGTAAAGCCTTCCGGTTCCATGTATGGTTGCCCAAATATACGTTGCCCTTTACCACTCAGCGCATCGCAGCTGCATGAAATATGCATTGCGGATTCTGGTACCTCACTGCAGAATCTGCAGAGGATCGTAAGGATTCTCAGTTGTATGCTGCTTGACATAAGGAGTTCTGTGGCTCTGTTTGTGCAAGGTCTATTAATAAATGTCTTGCTATGGATTAACCCTGGTCTACTGGTCTAGTAAATCTTATGTCAACTGCAAATACGGATTGCATTTCTTGATACTCCCAATGCAGTTCAGGACTGTTGTAGGGCCCTGGTGATCCCTGTGTTGAGAGTTTATCCGCTTGTTCTTTACCTTCGATTCCGCAGTAGCCCGGTACCTAGAGCAGTCTTTCAATGATCTACCCTGCCAGGTCATTGAGGTCTTCGTAGCATTCCCAGACTAGTCTGGATGAGACATTGAAGCTTCCGAGGGTTTTTACGACCGTCTAGCTGTCCAACAGAATATAGATACTCCTGCCTGCATAGGCCCTTCTATTGTTTTCCAGTTTGTACCAGATTAGGCTGCCAGGAGAAAAGTCCAGGTGCTTCTCACTCGAATTCGATCCTAAATTATTATCTCGAAGGCTGTAGCTGTTAGATGTTTTGACTTCATATGGTCCGTTCTCATGTCAAACATGGGAGCTCCATTGCTGTCACTTAACATCGTGTGTTTTGTCTCTGGTCAGGCAAGTCTTTGAATCTTGCGTAGTCTTAGTTTGGCTGTTTCCTGCTCGGGCCACCACACCAAGGTTGCATATGCTATTGCTGGTCTGACTATTTTGGTGTAAAGCCAGTACATCGCATTTGCTCTAAGACCCCATAATTTATTATACGTGCGTTTAACAACCGCGAGAGTGATTCCCGCTTTTCTGGTGACTTTCTTTATATGCTAGTTTCACATAAGCTTGGAGTCTATGATTAACCCCAAGAAGTTTAGCTCCCCGATACGATTATTTCTTACCCTCCTAGGTGGAGAGGACCCGGACTCTTTTGATTCCTACTTCTGGTAAATGGTACTATGGTGGTGTTTAGGGAACTGGCGTTTGTCCTGCAGTTCCACAAATAAGATAATCCATGTTGGAGAATTTCTTGTCCAATATGGTGGGAAATAGCTAACTTCACGGTTACCGATATCATCAAATACATCTAAAGGATTGGATGGCTTGGGTGATGCATAAACTGGAAAGCTGCTGCGAAGGTAGTACAATGCAGCCGCCTACTGTGATCTAAGTGCGTGTAAGCTTCCTTACCTTCCAACTGTTAATCCAATAACAGACACAGTTAGTTTTTTCCAAAATTGGCTTTGGTCTTCCATTTCAAAGTCACTAATAACAGCAAGGTTAGGAGTTTAATTTGCAGACTCATTAAAGTGTTGTTTCTGAATGTGTTTAAGTTTGAGCAGTTCATATATGTCCAATTTACGCTTATTATTCCAGAAGTGTACGAATTTTATTATGTTTCTTGAGGTTAATGAATGGTTGTGTGTCAGCAATTGTTTGCCGTAGTAAGATTTTTGTCGGTGTTCGTATTTGCAGGAGAGTATATGTTCTTTGCATTTGGTATCATACTTGCTAATTGTCTGACCTACGTAGTGACAATTACATTGTAAACAATTTATAGTATAAATGCCCGAGTACAACAATTTACTAGTCCTATCTTTTGTCTGTTAAATTTAGAGGGATCGTTTCTGTTTTAAAAATTACATGGAGTATGTATGTGGTAATTAGAATATTAGCACTTTTCAATTGCTAATTTATAATATTTATTTTTATTTATGTCAATCGATTTAGCGTTGTACGCATTATTATTCTTCGGTATAATTATCGATTTTTAATAAGGCAAGGAGCAATTAACAGAATGTTTAATAAATTTGTAACATTTTTCTGTTAATTTTTACATTTCTCACTTTTATTTTCTACGTGTAACACCATTCATAAATGTATAAGATCTCAGAATTTCATTGTACTTGTTAGTTAAAGGATAATAGAGACGTTTCCTTTCATTATCACACCTTCTTATGTGTGTATGTTAAAAGCCGTATGGTAAGAAGGAACACGTAATTAAAGTTCAGATTGTTCAATAGTAATACTTGTGTTTTAGAATTTTTTGCTTCCTGAACGTTCTCATGCATATAATATGCATCAACCATATACAACAGAGTAATCACCGTTTGCGCTTATCAATGCTAAAACGCAATTGATGCAAACAGCGTCTTCCTGACGTACACAATTTTACTATAAATGAAAGCTTAATTAAGCGGATAATAAAGTGCCGTATACCTGTATTAGACTACGAGTAGCTCAATTAGAAGAATTCACTGCAGTTGTCAGTTTATTGCTAGCGACTGCTAATTATATAGGAACAGGCGTTGCACTTCTTGTCAGAATACACTCGCGTTACATATGCTTGTTTATTCTACGGAAGTGTTTTATAAGTTCGAAATGTTATTTAATACATTACTTACAGTCAGGGACTTCAGTTAGTTTATTTCTAGATTCGTTTAGATAACGTGAAAATTAAGAGAATATAATAATCAGAAAACCGCTGCATAATTAATGTGACAATTGATATCTTTTAATCATACAGTATACATTAAAACCTATTTAATATCATTTTAGGAACAATTCTAAAACGGTCGTTTGATTGATTTTATTTAAGCATAGTATTATAAAATACATCCTTTCCCCAATTGATGATAATAATACGCGTTATACAATCTGTTCGATTTCTTAGGTTGTTATGTTCTTTTAAAATTTCCCGCTACATTTGAATTAATTTCGTAATTTAATTGCCGCTCCGTAGGAATTAAATACGTTATTTTAATTGCAGTTTTATATTGGTTACAGTTTTCGCTATTTTGTTTTTCTAAGATTGAGTTGTGTTGACAGTCCCCTTTGTAAGCCGAATTTGCCGAATTATTCTAGAATTTTTTCGCCACATTTCGAATTATGTTGCAATTTTTTGGGGGAATGAAGGATCGCGTTGAGTTTAACAGTCAGTCAGTTTTCGATCTTCAATGGCTCCGGTCGCTCGAGTCCATCTGTGAGGGCCGCTACGAAATTGAAAAGTTGGCCTAAGATCTTCGCCTGACTCCGGTCTCCGAAATCCCATCAATCGCGAGGGCCGTAAATAAATCGAGTGCTGCAAGTGCCGGCTTGGGGTTTCGATGGGTATACCTTGTGTAATTTTCGTTTCACTGTTTTACCATGGGGTGAAAACAGAATTTCGACAATTGTCGAATCTTATATAAGTACGCTAGGAATTTTAAACCCAAACAAGAGGCAATTCATTGCGAATTAGCCGATCGCCTTTGGCGGATTATAGTGTTAAGCCCATTCTCTGTACCTGCACAGTGCACATTGCGACGCTGTGGCGACGAGTGCCCATTTCACATGCAGTCTTCAGAGGCGTACCTACGGATGTTTCGTCACAAAGTTTTTTGAAAAAAATCGTCTACCTTTCCCTTTTTCGGACCTAAAACTACCCCACACTTATCCTGCATCTGTTCAACTCCTCGAAATTGTGCCTGCCTGCATCAAAATTCAAGGTAAAAACTAAAGTTTTGTGTTTTTGGTGAAAAGAAACCTCTCGCTTTAACTTGCAAAATTTCAATGTATTGAACCTTTTTTTATGTAACAAGAAGCGACCTCCAGTCGCCGACTGCTTCTTTTTGGTGTACTAGAAAGTGTAAAATAATTATTTATATATACTGTGTAAGCTCCGGCGTCGCTGGCCACGTAGGTGTTTTGAAGAAGGTAAATATCGAGCGCCAACGGCGGCGACTTTTATTTGCTGAACGTACAAACGCCGTTGACTGTCATTTTTGTACCGTCTTCTCCTGTATTGCCATTTCCAATAATTTAATTATATGTGTTAAAATTTACTGCCTCTTTTATTGTTGTGTACTTTGTACTTGTGTGTGTAGGTCGACGGAAAAGCTCGTTTGACCCGTAACAAGGTTGCAACTAGTTCTTCTTCTTCTTCTTCTTTCATTTATGATTGCCCATATAGGTAGGCTTTTGCTTGTATTTTTCCTATTAAAACTCTTCGGATGTTGAGGTCCGGCACTCTCGCCACATTTTTGGTGGTCTACCTTGTATTTTCTTCCCCATTGGTTTGTTGATTTATAAGATTTTCACTAGTCTGTCGTTTCCCATCCTTTCTACATACTTATTTCAGTACTTTCTTCTTTGTCGTACCAATCTGGCTATTTCCTGTATATTGCCCATTTACCTGAAATCTTCGTTTCTGATTCTGTCTCGGAGTGTCTTGTTGTATATTGTTCTTATAACTTTCATTTCTGCTGTCCTAATCATTTGCATTGTCTTCGATGTGTCCGTTCTTATTTCCGCGGCGGCGTATGTCAGAATTGGTATAAAAGCTGTTTCATATTACAGCTTACTATCAATATTGAGATATTTAATTTTCGAGATTGGATCTTTCATACATCCTGCAATACGTGATGTTTTCATTGTTATCTTCTTTACTTCTTCTTCTAGGTTACCATTACTTGCTATTTGAGCTCCTAGGTAATTAAATTTGATAACCTGCTCTATAACTTTGCCATCAATTTCGAGTTAGCATCTTATTGGTTCTGTAGCTGTTACCATAAATTATGTTTCCTCTTTATTGATTGCCATATTGAGTTGTTTAGCTTCTTGGTTGAAGACATGTAGTAACCTTTGTAAGACATCTTAGAATCGCCAACGAGTACAACCTCATCATATACAATGTAAAAGTAAGTTTCCCATTTTATATCCTGCTTCTTTAGGGAGGCTGCATGCTATTTTATCTATTTGCTATTGCTATTTTATCTATTATCTATTATCATGTTGAAAAGAAAAGGACTGAGTGAATCTCCCCGTCTTATTCCGTCATTAATTTTTATTTCTTCGTTTGTCGTATGTCCTACTTTGTTTGAGGTCTTGTAATTTTTATCGATTTCATACAATACTTGGGTAATTTGGTTTATTACATTTACTTTCATTACTTCGATAATGTCCGTGACGCGCACTCTATCGAATGCTATAGCCACATCCGCGAAGCACATATATGCTGGCTTGTTGAACTCCAGCAATTTTACAGTTCTTTGTTTTAAAATGAAAATAGCATCAGCGGTAGATCTATTTTTTTTAATGCTTGTTGTTCTTTTCTTATTTTGATATCCTTTGCCAACATTTCCAAAATAACATTCGTAAATGCTTTTAGGGAGCCGTTTAAAAGTTATTCCACGATAGTCTTCTGGTACCGTTTTCTGTCCTTTCTTGAATATGGGGATCGTGATGCTTGTTTTCCATTATTTTGGCACTCTTTTTTGTTGTAATATGTTACTGAATAACATCCTTATTTCTCTATGTAATTGTTGTCCTACATATTTCATTATTTCGTTAGTTATCTTGTTCGATTCAGGACTCTTTCGGTTCTTAAGTAGTTTCATAATTTCTATAATTGTTTCTTCTATTATTTCTATTGTCGCTTCTTCTTCTTCGGCTACTTGTGCTTCTCTACTTTCTTGTCCTTCATAGAAGTCTTCGAAGTACGTTTGCCACTCCTCTGTTGTAATTTTATTTGTTTCAACCGTGTCTTTTCTTCCTGTTTATTTCTTTGTACCATTCCCCAAGTTTTCTTCTGGCTCGGATACACATCTCTTTCCGTTCATTTGGTAAATCTTTTCCAGTATTCTTCTTGTATTCTTCTAACTTCTGTATTTACTATATTACCTTATCGTGCAAATAGTTAACTGCACAAAATTGTAAGAGTTCAAATCAATAATGCGTAAAATGAATAATAATCCAAAATTTGGCGCGTGCTTATTAAAATAAATACTCAAAGTATGAAGTGCTACATGGACTATTTTCGAGAACGTACAAACTACAGTGGCGTTACAAATTTGCACTATGTCTTCGCAGAAGGAGCAGATCAAATTATACTACAAAAGGTAGTGTGTAATCATTTTCCATTGTAACGAAAGAACTATCACCTGTGAAATTGCTGAAAAAGAGCAGTGTATTAATCAATCGTCGTTTGAAGAAATAGGGTGCATGCCAAAATTATGGTGAGAAGATACGAACGTGAGTTTATATGTATCTACTCCAAGAAGAAAACTTGTTAATTTTGAAATGTAAGGATATAGAGCACACAAAAACCATTGCTTTCTGAGAAACAGAATCTTAATTTATAATGGACTAAGGAACATCGCCACTGGACACCAGAACGGTGGCTGTTTTGTGATGAATCAACATTTGATATAATAATCATGCAGGCAATATGTATGTAAGAAAGTTTTCAGGGTGAGAATTATCACCAAAATATGTACTTTTAACAATAAAATACTCAACCTCTGAAATGGGTACGGGAGTGCATGTCTGCCATAGGAGGTGGTCGAATACACAAAATACAGCGAATGGCCAAATTATTAGAAACATACGTAATTTTTGTATTTTCGTAACCATGTTAGCGAAATAGATGTTTTAAATAAATAATACATTTACAGGGTTCCTATTTATACATTTTAACAGGATATTGTAATTAGATGATATTTTGTTTAATATTTGGTTACATCTCCCTTTGCAGCGATTACAGCAGAAATAATAAGACGGGGAAAGCTTTCTATAGATTTTTTCGCATTTTACCTTGCTTTTCGTCGTGGTTCTAGCGCTGTTTCAGTTTCTCAATCAACTATGTTTTAGTTGTTAATAATTCCTTGCAAATTTATCTCTTGTCTAACTCCTAAAGATTCTCTATTGGGTTAAGGTCAGAAGGATTTCCAGGCCATGTAAGCAGAAATGTTCTTGGCCTTGGTGCTCTGTCATGCATAAACCAAAAATGTTTATTATTTGGAAATTAATCTTTATTTGTAGTATTATTATCCTCTCGAAACATTGATATATGGGTCCTGACGCATGGTTCCTTCAACGATATAAAGGCGATGAGTGCCTTTTCCAGAAATTATGGAC
>JABXWE010057364.1:0-15230 GCA_014611495.1 Limonius californicus | reverse complement strand
AATATATATATATATATATATATATATATATATATATATATATATTTGTTAGCCCGCATCGTCCCATTGTTGGGCAAGGGCCTCGCTCATAAGGGGGGTTGTTGATCTATATACTTAACAAAATCTAGAAGTTAAATCCAATTTTATATTAAGAATAAATTGCATTAAAAATTGTCAAAATATCTACGGTATTATTTAAAAAAAAACAGGTAAGTCCTGTCCTTTTGTGAAATAGTGGGGACAATATTTTAATATCTATTAATTTTGTATGGTGTAAAATTACAAATATACGTTATGCTTACACTTGTAATACAATTATTTTTTGAATCTATTTGGTTAAAGAATTCTATGTTGAATTAGCCCATAGCTAAGCTGATTGAAAGTAACATTAGTTAACTGACACACACATACATGTGATACAGATCTCTTTCTAGATCTAAGAAATAAGCTGATAGAACATGATATACTGCATATGAAGTTTTTACAAACGACCACTAGGTGGCGCTATTGAGGTGTGTCATTTTGACATTTGTTATTGTGAAAACAATGGCAGCTTAGATATTGACAGAGTAGTTTGGTTACAGTGGGCGTTAAAAAAAAAGCAATTTTGTGAAAAAATTAAAATTTCACGTGAAGGTTTTCGTTGGATGATCTGTTACGATTTTAGTAGAGACGTAACTCAACAACAATGCATAGAATCGCTTCGTTTAACTTTTGGTAATGAAGCACCATCAGAAAAGACAATTGGTTTGCAGAATTTCGTCGTGGTCGTGCGTCTGTCAGTGATGAATTTCGTGAAGGTCGACCAAAATCGGTTGGTATTGCAAAAAACATCGCAACATGATTGAAGAAGATCGGCATGTGACTTACAGTGAGATAGAGGCATCCTTAGGCATATCGAAGACTGCATACATTTTGCATGAACATTTAGCTGTGTTCTCGATAGATTCCGCATAATTTGACCGAAGCTCAAAAAAGGCTCGTGTTAACTAGTGCAAGGAAATGTTCAAAAAATTCGACCGAGGAACTGCAAAATCCGTATACAACATAGTAACAGGTGACGAAACTTGGATATATTCGTATGAATCGGAAACTAAGGAACAATCCACTGACTGGGTGTTCCAAGATGAACCGAATCCCTCAAAAGTTGTTCGTTCACGAAGCACTTCTAAGAAAATAATCGCTTGTGTCTTCGGTTGAACTGGACATGTCGCAACCATTCCTATATAGGATCGAAGAACAGTTAACGCTGTGTATTATACTTCTCGAATGGTATACATTATACAACAATTTGTTTGCCAGAAATCATCGACGGAATCAGGGAAAACAACCGAAAACATCGCATCATTCTTCATCATGGCAATGTCAGGCTCTCCCACAGCACGTCAAACAATTAATTATTTGAAGGAGAAAAACATCGAATTAATGTCTCATTGCCCGTATTCACCTGATTTATCGCCTAACGACTTCTTTGTGTTCCCGAATGTCAAATAAAAAATGCATGGACAGCGATTTTCATCACCTCAAGAAGCTGTTGAAGCCTTCTAAAATCATGTTTTTGAGATACCAACTTCAGAGTGGAAAAAATGTTTCGAGCATTGATTCGAACGCATGCAAAAGTGTATAAATCTTAAAGGCGAATATTTTGAAAGCAATGAAACAGTTTGTTCCAAAAAAGTTTTTTCTTTCCTGGGTTTTGTAAAAACTTAAAAGGCTGCCCTCGTATAACTAATTCATAAGTATTTTGCTTCATGGACGCCTTCGCAAATTTGTGCTTGTAAATGTGGCTTTGCAAAGTGTCGTTTATACTGTGTAAATTGAGGTTATAATTCATGACAGAGCGCGTCAATCGCCAAATTCTGCAGTTATAATCCAAAAATCTCAAAAGTAATTCAGAATGTTCAACCTAATAAAAATCAATTATGATATCGTCTATAAGCAAAATACTCTTATGGAAATTCGTTTGAGTCGCCAACATTTTTCATCGTAAAAGAGTGTTCTGTATTGGAAATATCTGAACGATACTAGTCTAGATCATAACTGTATTATATTGAAAAATGAAAACTGATTTGGTTAGATAGATTTATTCTGCCAAATCTTTATATATTACATTTTTATTATAGTTCACCATTTTCTGATGCAGAATTACAGAGATTCAAAAAGGCACCATCAATGGCACAGTCCCTTTTTAAATTACCGTTGATTTGTCTCGTTGATTTTTGAAATTGGATCATTTACAAAGATATTCAGGGCGAACTGCTTTAGTAGGGACTTTGAGTTGTTCAACTTTATAAATGAAGAAAATAGGGGAGATGGCAAGAAAATCATCAGAAAATCCATAAGATAGAAGTACTTTTTCCTGTTGCTATCGACTAAGTTGTAAAGCACTTACGAGTGTACATATTTTCTGGGATATTTTGGCACAACTATCAAACCATACATAAAAATTTTAACGGACAGAGGTCGTTTCCCGGATGCGCAAAGGTTACCAAAACGAGATCTTGGCACAAATGTGTATTTTCGCTACACAGTATCATATATTTGAGTTATTCTGAAAGCTAGAGGTGATGTCACCTTCTAAGACAATAAAGAGCAACGAAAATTACTACGAACTAGTAACTGAGCCCACGCAGTAAATTAACTAGGACGTAATAATTGAGACCTTAAAATACACAGCAATTAATCAGCAGAAAAGGCATTTCGTTTTTAATTAAGAATAAGGTGTAAGGTTAGAAGGGCGACAACAAAACTAACAGTTATTTTTATCGAGTTGGTGTTTTCTTTTCGATCTAACGATTAGTCGGAAGGTATCTATAAATAATAAATATTGTACATACAGCACTTAACGATTTCACGCGCATGGTAAATGCACCAAATATTGAACACAAATAATGGGGATGTCTATACATGAACGTTGTTTGCTAGCACAACAGTAGTTCAATAGAAAATTAGAATAAACCAGCTTTGTTATTCAATCAACAAACAATTTAAAATAATTTAGTAAATAATCTTATGATATAAATAGTAATTAATTAATTAAAGAATGCGACGATTTATGATTACACAAACATATATGTATTTATAATTCGATTAACATAGGTCTGACAACCACACGCCGTAAATGCGTAATTACCAATTAAATTGTTTTAGAATATAATTATTTTTACGACTAACATAATGTAATCGATAACCGCTCTAAAGCTACTCAATAAAAAATATAAAATTTTCCATATGTCCACCACAAGTGGCTGTCTGCCAGCGTGCAGAGATTTCAATGGGCGACGTAGTAAAAATCGAAATAGAATAACGAGAACGTGACATTTGTTCAGTTGAACATGTTAACTACAAATAATATAAAAAAAATTAAATGGCGGAGTATGAGGGTTAGTACAAATGTGTACGAGGTGTTGATGAAGCAACATCGTTTCAGTGCTTACCAGACGAGAAAACTCAAGCAAATCTCCGGGTTAATATTCGTGTTAGAAGCTGAAGTGAACAAATGTGTGCCATGCGAGGAAGTGCTTCAGGAATTTAACACAACTCTGTGATAATTATCTGTAATTGTTCTTGTTATTTTCTGGTTAACTAGATTTTTTATAAGAAAGCACAATGTAGACATCTTCGTTAATACCAATGTTTAACGGTGGTATCTGAACTGTATAAAAGTGGTCGTAACTACAGTCTAACCCGTTTATTACAGACACGGATATAATAAACATTCGCTTATAGCGCATCCAATTTGCTGATCTAGAGAGAAGTGCAGACATTTTTTATAACCTGTACGTTCAATGCGCAGTTTACAAAAGAATTTTCTGCTATAACGTATGTACATCCAAAGTGTATCAATCATATTTACGACTCCCGAATATTGTAAAGTAATCCTACATGCCCCCCCCCCCAGACATAAAACGGATTGCCTTCACTCAATTATAAAGATGCTGCTAAGCGAATAAAAATAATGACACGCTGTCTAGAAAAACATAAACACTGCAGACGATAACATTTTGCAAGCTAGTTACTGATTATTTACAGCAACACTTACCGACTTTGTCAACAAATAGTTATTTGGCGGGAACAGAGAAAACTGCGGGGCTCTCCCTACAAAACATTACTTTTTCTTGCAAACAATCGCGAATAAAAAAATATTGGCATTACGCCATTACGGTAACTACACAATGTTTAATCATGGAGAATGTTGAATATATTGTTTGAAGTTTAACTAAATTTACTGATCTAACTCGGTTATAGAGAGACCTTTAGGCGTGCAATAATTAGGTCGATATAACGGGAAAAGTTAATTACAGTATTAAAACTTCTAATACTGTGTTTACTGTAAACAAAAAAAAATTCTAAATTCTAGAAAATTTGCTCATTTTTTAATGTTTCGGCGATAGTTAATTATTTTTGAGCTTTAAATCCTAAACTCCGCAAATTAAATATAACGTACATAATATACAGGGCGTCCCAAAACGTACCGCAATATTTCAAAGTTGAATTCCGGAACCTATTTAGAGTCGAAACGTCCATATAAACATATGTCCTAAACGTAACCGTTAACGAGTTATTGTTTATTTTATTATTGTAAATTTTAGTTAAACGAGTTTTATGAAATAAATCTTTTTTAATACATTTTTATTATATTATTTACAAGAAATGTTCAAAATTATCTCCATTATGTTTGATACACAAAACCGCACGTCGCAGACCGCGGACCGCGAACGCGGTGGTCATACTACGGGTCCTCCAACTCCAATCCATCTTCCCGGAAAATGTGCGTTAAGTCAAGTTCTAACACAAAGACATTGATGTGCTGGTGCCCCATCGTGGTGATACCACATTGCACGTATAATATTTAATGGCACATCTTCCAGTAATAAGGGTAAAGAGTTTTCTAGAAAATATTCGTAATTCGCACCATTCAAACGGCGTGGCAGTTCAAATGGTCCAATCAGACGATCATTGAGAACACCAGCCATCATATTAACACTAAATCTATGTTGAAAATCGAGCGTCTTAAATGAGGATTTTCTGCAAGCCATTCATGACAATTATGATCATTATTGATACCATCCCGTGTCAAAAAAGCTTCATCGGTCCATAAAATATGCGGTAAGTTTTAATTATTTTGTACCCAATTATAAAATTTTAAATGGGCTTCAAAATCATTACCTAGAGCTTGAACTTTTTGATGATGATATGGATGTAAGCGAGCACTTCTTATTATTCTCCAAACCTGGTTTCTACATATTCCAGTACGTAATACAATTCTTCGTACACTTAAAGACGGATCTTCTTGTAATAAATCATTTATGGGTCTACGGACAACTGCATGGCCGACTGCATGTCTTGCATTGAAAGTGCCATGTTCCCTCAGCTGAGAATGATAATGAATTAAAGAAAACTGCACGCGTAGGCAGTCTTGTACTGGGATATCTTCTACGATATGCTTGTTGTGCTGCTAAAGCATTTCCATCACACAGACCGTAAACATAATGAATATCTGCTTATACTTAATTTGAGAATAACATTGGCATTGTGAATTACGGTGGGAATAAGGATACAAAAAAGAAGCCAATAACTTCAGTATCACAGGAATAAACTGACAAGTTACAAACAATAATTTGTTAAAAACAATGTTCAAATGTTACCAAACAAAAGACGCGATCGTGGCAACTATATAAGTATTTCAGAAATCCGTTGAACTAATATTTTAGCCATGTAAATTCTAAAATAAACAATAACTCGTTATCGATTACGTGTAGGACATATGTTTATATGGAGTTTTCGACTCTAAATAAGTTCTGGAATTCATCCTTGAAATATTGCCGGTACGTCCCTTACTTAAATTACGACCTTTGACAGGGGCTCTTAGGTAAAGCTTGCTTTATATAAATATATCTTAAGTTACAATATCTAAAAAAATATTTGGTCGTTGTAAGCGGGAACGAGCACTCCGGTAAATTAAATACAGTAAACAATGCAAATCCATACATTTACTTCGTAAACATTCTTTATATTCGGGACTTCGTTCTAAGCGAGTTAGACTGTAGTATATTTTTTCAGTTATAATAGAAATACGAAACTTATACATTTAAGTAGTTGTAATATGTTCTTTTTTACACTTTAACATTGTAGGTTTCACATTCGATTTCTTTAATTATCTTTGTGTTCCCTCAACTCAGTGTTCTGCAATTTATTTTTTATTAAAAAAAGCACCCATATGGTACGTTTGCAATGCGGAAACCCGTGAAACATGTTTTCAAGCATTAAAATAAAAAAAAAAAGTAGCATGACCAACTGCTACAACTGTTAATTCTGATTTCAAAAGTACCGGGCGATTCACGTGAAAGTACGAGCCTACCATTCGAAAAATAGGCAACCCAAAATACATATCACAACGCTGCAGTATCTAAATGTTTATTGTGAGGAGCATTTTGGGGGGCCTATTCTTGGAAAGCTCGCAGTCTCCCGTGAACCACTCTGTATGTAGTTGGTAGGGTGAAAAATTCGCAATAGGCTGCTTTTTAATCAGAATTCTCGGGTTCGATTCCTGAGCGAAACCAACCCTTTTTTTAAATTTAAATTTATATAGCAGATCTTCTATAAAAAAGAATATAATTTGTACAATTACCTGTCCATGTAATCTTTCAAAGTATGAAATGTCTACCACTTAATTACCTGCCCATGTAATCTTTCAAACAATGAAATGTCTACCAACTTCATTATCCTACATAATTAAACTTTATTTTCGTTAGGAGATGGAAGAACGGGGGGGTTTGTTTAATGATAATAATTAAACAAAATGTACGTCACATCCAGGCTTGAAATTTGCAAGTTCTACTTACAAGAAATTTTACTGTTAATCTTGATGTTAAACTGATACATTTTAAATTTATAAAACAGGTCTAGTAACAAAAATACAATTCACATTCCTAGTGAAAGTTTCCGAATATGAAAAATTTATAAATATATAGTTTCCCGTACATATGGTCCATCTAACCTCATTCTACTGGGAAACCCCGTATAAGAAATTCTATGCTGATGTCGTGAAGTCGTGTTTTTAACTATCTAAGTTATTACAGCAGACGCTCGATAACATCATCATCATCATCATCTGACATGGAGCTGACTCGAGGGTCATGAACTAATTTAGACCCAAGTGTGTTCACATTATCGAAATGTTTACATTAGCGAGCGTGATTTTATTAATCAGCAAATTATTAAAAGAAACGTTTAATAACACAATTAATATTTTTTTGCCAATTGTGTCACTCCCGCACCTAGTGCAACCTCGTCTATGATTTTCTCGTTGTCACTCAATCTTAAACACTTTCTTGTATTGGATGTGGATGCCATAGTCATAATGCATAAACGCATGCAATATGCCTGATTTAAGTTTAACGACTAAAATGAAATCAGCGCTGTTCCTACAAATAATTTGCAGAGAGTCACGTATGTACATCATAAAAACAATAAAAAACGAAGTGTTTACTTTATCGAGCTGTACCGGTTGTTTACGTTATCGGGCGTTCCATTTGATCCTATAGTAAGAATTTTGTGTTTACATTAGCGCGATGTTTCATTATCGGGTGTTTGCATTATCGAGCGTCTGCTGTATAATTTGTTTAGTGTACGTAATTGTATCCCATACCATATCCAGCGGGTGCAACCCTTATTGCTTTTGATTATGTTTCAAGAATGGTATTTTTAGATTCAGACTTAGAAAAAGTTACAGAAAATTTAAACTTCGCTGTCATATTTTATGTACCGATGAAGTTACTTTTACCAATATTGGTATAATTAATAATAATAATAATAATAATAATAATAATAATAATAAATAATAATAATAATATAATATAATATAGCGGGTTTGTTACAATATTCGTCGTTTCCGCATCCAATACACCAAAGTTTTCTGTCTTGAGTGTCTTCCTGGGCTAACTGCCTATTTGACATTGCCTCTTGTACTGCTTCGGGGTCGACCTCGCTTCCTTCTTGCGGCAGGGAACCATTGCAAATTTTCTGTGGCCATCTAATTTCTTCCATGCGATTTAGATGTTCATACCACGCTAGTCTTTTCCTCTCTATTCTATCTATTATATCCTCTTCCACTTCCATCCTTTCCTTGATAATGTTGGGAATATGTTCAAGTCTTGATAACTCTGCAGCTTCTTTTTAGGGCATCGATCTTGAGTGCTTGCAGTCTTAGATTTTGTTTTTCGTTTACTTCCCAGACTTCTGAATTGTACAGTACAATTCCTTTTACAATAGTCTGGTATATTCTTCGTTTTGTGCTGTTTCTAATTTCCTTGCTCCACCATAAACCATTTAGTTGCTGTATAGCTTTTCGTCCCTGGTTAATCCCGTTTTCTATATCACGCTCACAGTTTGGGTTGTTATTAAATATGGATCCAAGGTAGTTGAACTCTTCGCAGTGTTTTGTGTTCTTCGTCTATATCTAGGATCTCTCCACCTGTACCTACTGCCAGATATTCTGTTTTGTCAAGGCTTATTTCAAGACCCCAGGACTTATATGGGTCCCTGAGCTTTCTTGTTATGCACGAGGCATCCTCCTTATCGGCAGCTATAACAACCTGGTCGTCTGCGAATAGTAGCGTGTATAATCAATCAGTATAATAATTATGTTGAGGGGACGAAAATCTCACGCTGTTGTCGAATAAATATTTGGCTGAGTATTTTGGAAGGCCAGATAGGGCACGTATTTTAACTAAGTCGTTTGACTGATGGACTGTATCTTGACTTCTCGAATAACACTTTACTCCCATTATTGGAAGACATGCCCATAGGGCGCATCTGTTGTTTATGCAAAATGGGGCTCATCCACAATTAATGACGAAGAATACCTATAACGATAAATAGATAGGACGAGGGGTCTAATTGCAGGGCCATCTGGGTCCCCTGATTTTAACTCACTAGACTGTTGTATTTGGGCAAATGTTATATTTATTTATCTCTCGTTCGTTTTTCTTCACAATAATGCAATTTATCGATTAAAAAATAAAATTGCCTTTGGTTTGAAGAGTACCATACGAAAGGTAAATTATCCAAGCCTTTTACTAAACATCAGTAACTCTTAGGCAGAGGAATTTGTAACCCTAAAGTGTAGCCTCGTCGCCGCTATACTGGGGTTACGGGCGCTACTGTCATTGTTGGCCTGTTACTTTGTGAAAAATAAAATTCCATTTTCCTTCATTGCTTTTTCTATGGTAGTCGCTTTATAACGTTATAGAGGGTCCCTTTAGTTGCCTTATCTTCACTTCAGAAAAATCGGGGAAATTATATTTTTACATCACACTCCATAATAAGAAGCAATTGCAAGTCGTCCCCAAAATCAAATATTTACCGATCTAACATTACACGACATGGTTGTCACATGTACGTTAAATAAACACTCATTAGTAAGAAAAACAAACATCCCGCTGCACTTAAGGCCCATAAGGACAGGGGGTAGGCAACACATTTTACAAGGAGAAATTATTTGATATTTAATAAACTTGTAGTGTTATTTATAGCTCTCTAAATCAATTTGGAAGATGCCTGGCTACAATAATATGAGTCTCAACTATATTACTTCCGGTTTACCTATTTGTTGTGTTTATATACAACTTAGATCATGTAAAAATTAATAAAATGTGAATTTTCAATTGACTGAATATTAATTATAAGAGTGATATTTTAAAAAAAACGGCGATGTACACGGATGTATAAATACAATTCCTACTAACATCAATATTGACAATTTTTTTTGAAATTCGTTTAAACCCGGCATCTTTCTAGAACTGTTATCTAAATCTAACAAAATTACTAAACACTGTACCAAAATGATTATTGCGCTCTGTTCAGGTAGACGGATGTTTAGCCTCGAGCATTCTGAGCTAAACGAGCAGATTAGAAATGCGTGAAACGACAACTGATTACTAGGACACGGAATATATGCAGTCGATTATTGCGAAAATATGCGCATATATATGCATACTATTTTTTAAATATATGCAGCAAATTCTGAAAATATGCACTTGCATATGCAATAGCATATGTTCAAAATCGACTTTAAAAACGAATTTATGTAGAATTGATAAATGTTAAAAAGTTAATAACAAATATACGCATTAAAATTCACCAAAAAAATTATTTTAATACATTTTATTCTATTAAAAAAATTATATTAGGATGTAAATTTAATTCTTCAACAAATTCGCCATTATGTCTTTTAAAACAGCATAACCAGGATTTCACCTTTTACATTTTTACACGAATTTTCAAACCGGGTTATCAGCTCCAAAGATTCGTTTAGAGTCATTCCTTGTTTTTCGAACTCTGTTATTGACTGACACAAAACTGGAGTTGCCTTTAATGAATGCCAGTTGTTGTTCTACTTTTGATGATTTAATTACTTTCTTGCAATTTTCAACTGCAATACTACTCGAATCGTTGATTTCGTGTATGACATTTTTTATCCCTTGAAAATTATCTGCATAAAAAATAGCGGCCTCCAACCATGTACCCCACCGGGTTTTAATTGGTTCGGGAGGGAGAAGAGTGTTTAGAAGTTTTTCTTTATAAAATTGAACTCTTAAAGGAGCTTTTAAAAATACTTTTTTTGCGTTATTAATTAAATAATTAATGATTAATGGAAATAGGTTCTTAATCTCTTCAGCTATTCGGTTAAGCCCGTATGCCATACAAGTAATGTGAATTAAATTCGGGTAATAGTATATTTCATTAGGAGTCTGGAAATAAGGATTTTTCCGTGCGCGCGTGACAAATTCTCGTGTGAAGCGAAGCCGAACACGGGAAGTCATGCAAGCACGAAAAAATCCATTTCCGGACGTGTAATGAACGATACTTTTTATTATACTTATCTGAAAACAACGCAAAAAAGGATAAAAAGTAAATTTAGAACATTTTATTTTCAAAGTAATCATAATACATCGTAATAGTACCAAACATGATTAACATTTCCATAGCAACGATATATTTATTATCGGCATTGTTTTATTTTCTGTCAGTTTAATTCATGTTAGTTTTAAAAAATGTACTCGGAAGAAAATCCAGATATTCCTATGAACATATTAGAGCTAAATAAAAAATAATAATAATAATTGTTTTTTCTTATAATTAATTTCAATTGTATTTTTTTATTTAGCGCACGGAAAAAAAAACGGAGATCGGGAAAAATTTTCCGTGCGCTGTTCTGAAAATGCCACCTTTACGTCTTTGTAAAAATAGATGAAAACAAGGTGTTTTCAGATAAGTATAATAAAAAATATTTTTAAGTTTCCCTCGGCTTTTCCCATATAAGGGGCAGCATCCGTAATCATCAAGCGCTTACTGCCGAACCTACTGTTTACCCAACTTCTGAGAAAATTAATTACGTTTAGAATAAACTATCTGCGACCTTACTCATACAAAATCCAAAACCAGCTATGATGTTATAAAAACCACTGTTACATAAAATTGGAAACCAATCGGAAAAAAATAAAAATATAAAATTTATGCATAAATATGCAAATCGGCTAGTGACAAAACGGCAGCGGCGAAACGGCGGCGGCGAAACGTCACATACCGATACCAAACATAGGAAAGACATAATCACAAAAATATTACATCCTGATGGATCTTAGTTCGAAACAGTCATTTAGTTTAGATAGATTATTATTATTTATAAGATTACAATAGTGAATGGTAGAAATCAGGTAATCAGAAGAAAGGAGAAATCAGAAGGTATATAAGCACATCTAATGTCTTTTTTGCGAACTCTCCTGGAGCCAACTAGTTCCGGCAATAACGATTTCATGTAAAATTCGCACAATTTTTTTTTCATATGCTCCACAAATAGTTCACTTTGGTCAAAAGAACATTCAACGACGCGGTCATCACCATCGTCACTAGATTGTTCATAAAAAAATTAAAGGTCTTTTGAATCACTTCTACCTGATAAAGCTCGTCCAACTTTGGATCAAAATTTAATATTAACAATCCCAACAACTGCACTTTTAACATTACTATTATTAAAGTTTATAAGTTGCTTCTTGTTATGTTAATTGTTAATTTGTTCTTTCTTAATTTTATTGTTAAAATAAAATGTAAATATATTATTATTATTATTATTATTATCGTGATCCTCGTTTGTACAGCTTGCGCAGTGTCGAGGCGGTGTGGGGCAAGGCCTATCAATTTATATTTATTGTTTTTCTAATTGACAGTCGTAGAAAGAATATTGTATGAAACTCATGCATAAAGTGTCTTTTTTTCAGTAATGGGATTGTCAAACTTCCCATTCGTGAAAAAAAGTACTACTTTATGCACTTATTGCGCAAAAATAACTATTGTGTATATCCATCTCTTTTTTTCACACGTTTTTTCTTTTCTTTTCTTCTATCTCACTGCTGTTATATCAAATCTTCCAATTGAAAGTTATCCTTAGTAGCCTATGGAATAAAAAATCATATTTAAACTAGATACATGTAATTTCCTGAATCTAGCTCAGGCATGATTTTTGTCTTTAAATTTGACGACATGATATTTAATTATGGGCCCATCGGTATATTGCGGAATTAGAAATGTATGCCTTGTTACGGAATGCAAAATATTCCAACACTATTTTTCGGTTATAATTAATAAGCACGCTAGATCGATTTGAAAAATAGTTCACCTTGTATATAGACAAAATTTGGCATACAAAATACACTAGACTAAAGACTCTAGTTCCGCTGTTTAGTCATAAATATATTTACTCGTTATCCCAGAAATAATAAATAATAGGCAGGTAAAATTCCCCAGGCGACAACTGTAGATGAAGAGATAAGAGGGTCATAAGCTGTTGTCGTCATCGTGAATTGTTGTTTAGTTAGAACGTACCTAAGAATTGTAATGGGGTAGGTGCTACGAGTTGCCTATATTAATTTCTAAAAGGCGCAAACAAGAAATCCGTCAGCTCTCCTTAGGGGCCTTAATACTGATGGTTAACTTTTTAATAGATATGTTTTGGAAGTTACGAAATTATGGAACTGGAACAGCTTCCGTGAAACAAAGCCCGTAAGTTTTAGGTTTAAAATTGCAAAACTAACCACAACCTTGGGTTTTAACAAACTTCCGTTCTAAGGAACGTGTTGAAATTAATATTTGTTTCCTAATTAGCTGGCGTTGGTGAAATTTAGTAAAGTAACGTCAGTAGCGTACAAAACGCAGAAATGAGTAAACATGTATAATATTAAGCGGTGAAAAAGTATACCAACGGTTGCCATTTGTGTAGGCGTTGTATTTGGGTGATTCCCCTTTCTTCCAATTTTTCTTACGGCGACCTCTTTTGAGAGAAAATTTGGCCGTGCACTTTGTTTCGATCCCTTTCGGATATGAATCAATTCTAGTGGGGGCATCGAAAATATCGGTAATTCTTTCTACTATACTCTTTACTTAAATTTCTGATTATCATATCTCTTCTCCGGCGTAATTAGCAAGAAAGCAGCAAAGACAACAAAAAAACTCGTTAAGGCGTCTCGCATCTTCAAAGAAAACATGTAATTGCAGGAAGCAAGCAAGTAATTCAATTACCAACAATTATTTATCTCCTGTATGCCTCGTCTACATGTCGCATACTTAAAATTTCGTGTACATAAGAGAAAACCCGTTCCATATGTGTCAGTACGCGTCTCAAAGCGTTTTAATGTTTACACACGTGTGGTACACGCCGGTGATATTTCTCCAAAGGTAGAAAAGAATTTCCGATGCTGATGACTCGATGGGATGAAATCTTGAGCAATTTCATTCGAGAACGCGTTCCGAGTTTTACCGGGTAACGTTATCTACTGATAAGAACGGCTGAGTGCGCGGTTTGAAACTTCAATCCTTCCATTCTCGCCGGTTCGATATTTATTGCGGAGGTAATAGTGATAAGAGAGTGACGTTGATATCAAAATGTGTGACTCAGGTATTGATTGTGATTGTTGAAAACGCAGTTATTGGAAACATTATACATGGTAAATGTATGTGAATTGGAAACTTTGCAAAAACAGGTGAATTTAACCTAATGGTTGTTTCTAATTAAATCATTGTTGCATTTAGCTTTTAATTAATTTGAAGGAAATGATGATAATAAAACTGCGTATTATTTAAATGGCGATGAGGAAAACTTTAAGGAAATGAATAAAGTTGGTGAAATTACTCAAGGTTGAATATATATATAGTCATTTCTCTTAGGTATAAACAAATTATACAAAGAGGAATACACAATAAACAACAGTTAAATTACCAGCATTTAACGCTTTTTTTGGGTGTAATAATATCAGTAATATTGTTTTTTGAACATTAAAAAAGTCTGATACAGAAGTAATAGCTTGCAAATAGTAAGGTTCGGAATTAGTCACTAATTTGTATAAAATTACATTTTCTGTAATTTTCGTGTTTAATATAAAATCCCAGTCACTCGCTATTTTGTATAAAAGGGCATTTTCTGCAATTTGCGTGTCATATTTTGGTAAAACGACGTATATTTTTGTAATTTTTATGTGGTATTTTAAAACCAAGTCGTCACTATATTTTATATAAAAGAACGTATTTTTTGTGATTTTTGTGCCATACTTTAAAATCCACCCAGCTACTATTTTATATAAAAGGTCATTTTTTTTGTAATGTTCGTGTCATATATTTCAACTCACTTTTTTATGTAAAAGGACATATTATTTTGTAATTTTCGTGTCATATTTTAAAGCCCAATCAGTCGCTATTTTATATAAAAGATCATATATTGTAATTTTCCTGTTATATTTTAAAATCCAGTCAGTCACTATGTTATATAAAAGGACATATTATTTGATAATTTTCGTGTATATTTTATAGCCCAACCAGTCACTATTTTATATAAAAAGACATATTATATTGTAATTTTAGTGTTATATTTTAAAATCCAGCCAGTCACTGTTTTATATAAAAGGACATATTTTTTGTAATTTTCGTATCATATATTTTAACTCGCTTTTTTATGTAAAAGGACATAATATTTTGTAATTTTCGTGTCATATTTTAAAGCCCAGTCGGTAACTATTTCATATTAAAGGACATATTTGTAATAATTTTTGTGTCATATTTTAAAACCCGGTCAGCCACTATTTTATATAAAAGGACATATGTATTTGGTAATTTTCGTGTCATATTTTAAAGCCCAGCCAGTCACTATTTTATATAAAAGGACATATTATATTGTAATT